>CAHIKZ030002190.1:967500-1100000 GCA_903632075.3 Acanthosepion pharaonis
GTGGTTCCACGCTCCTCAAAACCTCCTGATCAGAGGCCTTGCTGTTGGACGTAGGTTATCGTCTTCCCCAGGACACATTGATGTTACCTTCAACATCGTGACTCCAGAGTTTTGTAGACGGCCCCTCCAGGAATCACTCCAGCCACTTGTCAAGAGGTTATCAGGAATTGCCTGCTTAAATTTTTTAATTTTTTTTTTTTTTTTTTTTTTTTATGCACTTATTATTGGTAAAGTTCTTTTTTATTCTCATAGTTTGCGTCTGTGTACATCTGTGCATGTCGTGGTTATTTGTCCTTTTCTTTATTTTTTTCACTTTATCCTAACTTAACGTTTCCTCTTTTCTTTCAATTATATATGTGTAGTGAAAGAGATAATCAGGTACCTCGGAAAAAAGTTTGTGTTTTGTGTGCGATCTGCCGAAGAAAAATTACGAAAAATTAGTCAGCAAAAATCTACATCAATGACTAGAAGCTATGCTAATGTTCTTCCCTTCCCTGAATGGCGTGACCAATCAGAAAATTCTCTCGGTGAACAGAAGTCGTCGTTTTTCACTTATACAGGGGATGATTTTTTTTTTTTTTTTTTTTTGAGCGGTGGGATGAACACGCGTTGTCGTTGGCGAGAAGTGAATGTTGGATTTGTGACCCCATTTTGTCGTCTCTACAGTGTGTGTTGGACTGTTATGTCGGACTATCGTATGGACTGCGATTTGACTACAAGTGTTGCGACCAAGAAACAAAAAATCTATTGCTGTTGCTACAATCACTTAACAGTTTTTTTTGTTTTTACCTGTACAATATGAGAGAGAGAGAGGATGTAGGTTCAAAAAAATTTCTCATCTTCTAACGACTTTCCAAAATCGGTATTTTAATAACAAAACTTTAGAATACTGATTTTAGGAAATTTTTTTTTCAGCACCCCATTTGTGTGTGTCATAAATAGACATAGACACACACACACAATGTATTTTTGTTTTTTCTTATCCCATCATTAATATATATCTTCTGTATTTCTGGTTCCTGTTTTTAAATTGTTCTTTCTCCTCACTAATGTTTTGTCATTCTCTTTCAATAACCACTTGCATCTAAGTAGCATTATTACCTTGCTTAAGTTGAAATTATATATATATATATATATATATATATATATATAATATATAATATAAAATATAATGTGAAAAAACAAACAAAAATCCTAATATGCAATTATGCTGTTTTAATGTCAATATAATGTCAACGTCGGACGTTTCGGTCTAATAGACCATCTTCAGGACATATTTATAAAACTTCAAATGTTGACATTATATTAACATTAAAACAGCATAATTGCATATTAGGATTTTTGTTTGTTTTTTCCGTATATTTTTCTTCATACTGCCAGATCTATATCCATATATTTGCTTACATATATAATGTGTGTATGTGTATATATGTGTATATACTTTCAGTCTACACATATTTCATCTTAATGTTTGCCTATGTATAGAAAAATTGCACCCTGAAGATGAGAATTTTAAAATTCTTGAAAGTACTTGGCCTGTGTCTTCAATCTGACAACTCAAGTATAAGGATCTTATTATTCAAGGAATCGATAGTAAGTTAATGTTTCATAGGTCCTGTTAGCGAAGTGATTTCACCATTAATCTCATTAACATTGCTATTTAATTCTTTGTATAAATTGTTTCTTTATGATATATATGAAGAAAAATATATAGAAAAAACAAACAAAAATCTTAATATGTAATATGCTGTATTAATGTTAATATAAAGTCAACGTTGGATGTTTCGGTCTATTTTAGACCATCATCAGGACATATTCATAAAACATAATTAACATTAGAACATATAAAATTCAACATGAAAAAGATGATGGACATAAGAGCACAACTAATCCAAACAGATAACTGAAATTTTTATATAAGATCAGCGTTCCGTTTAAATATGATACATCGTCGTCACGTGGGCGATGTTGTGAAACATTCAGTTATTCTAATGTTAATTATGTTTTATGAATATGTCCTGATGATGGTCTAAAATAGACCAAACGTCCGACGCTGACTTTATATTAACATTAATACAGCATAATTGCATATTAAGATTTTTTGTGTGTTTTTTCTGTATATTTTTCTTTATACTGTTGGATCTATATCCATATATTTGCTTTTATATATATATATATATATATATATATATATATAATGTGCATACTTGCCAATCACTTTGTTATACTCTTGTAGTGCCAAGTTGGACACCTTTTGCTTTTAGACCCACTTCAATTCATAGATTCAACAATGACTTGAAAGCACTCTTTCACAATTTGCATTATGAGATGTAGCAATTCTTTGAAATTGGTTGGCTGCACATACATGATTTGAATCTCACCTTACACCACATTTCAGAGGTGCTCAATAGGTTTGTGGTGGTCACTTTAACACAGAAAACTCCATGCTATGCACCATGAATCAATTAGTGACACAGTGTGCATTGTCCTGCTGGAAGTAGCTATCAGTGGATAGTTTTATTACCATAATCATATATTTGGGGTGAGGGTACACATGCTCAACCACAATGCCGAGGTAGGTTGTAGCATTTAAACAGTTTTTTTTTTGTTTTGTTTTTTTTTTCACCAAGGATCATGATATAAGCTAAGAAAATATTCCCCCTACCATTATATTACTACCAGCCTAAATCGTTGATACAAGGTAGGATGAACTCTTATGTTCATGTTGCTTATATCAAATCCTAGCCCCACCATCCAATTGATTCATTTTTTTATGACTTATCAACCCACTGTAGGTTATTTAAGGCCAGAAAACACTTTTAGATTGTATTGTTCTTTTTTTTTTTTTTTTTTTTTTTTTTTTGAGATAGTAATGTTTTAGTCATACACATTTTACTAATTAACCCATAGCTGGGGTAGAAGAGGTGGATTCAAATCTTTCCCAAGGGTATTTGCGAATAAGTAAATATAACGGGAATTGGAACTCGGCTTTTTGATTAACAATTATCCATTACAATACCCACACATTAAAGTTTACAGCACTTAAAAATCTATTTAAATTAAAATTAGTAAGCAAGCAAATTAGATTTAAAATTTTGCGGACACCTTATTAGCACTTATTCTTGGCAAACATGGGCCTTCATACCCGCAAATAAATACTGTGTCAAAATGACGATTTTTCCTTGACACCTCTATTATTTTAACTACCTTCCCTCCTCGGTAATTTTATTGTTTTAAATAGCATTGATTAGAATTGGGATAAAACCTAAACATATGATGAAAGTGAATTTATACTATTTGATTGTTTATTGGAATGATTAACAAAATATCAGCTAAATGCCAACTGATTCAAACTTGGTAAATAATAAAGATTTTCTTACAGCTTGTTCTCAGATTTTAATAATTTAGTACATGTTTATAAATTTAGGAAGAAAAAATTCTTTTCATATTTATTTCTTTATAAATTGGTAAATGAAAAATATTGCAATGCTTTAGTTTTAATTGTCTTAGTTTTAAGAATGTTGTCAATATAAAATTATTCTTGTAAATTTAATACATAAATAGTATTTAATATTTTTGTTGTAAATTTTCAAGAACAAAAAAAAGTATAAATTCACTTTCATCATTTGCTTAGGTTTTATTAAAATTCTAATCATTGCTTTTTAAAGCAATAAACATTACCAATGAGTGACAGTTGTTAAAATAATAGTGTCAATGGAAAAACTATCCTTTTGACACACTGCTTTTTTTTAATTATCTTATAATTTACAGAGAAAGATAACAATTACATAGAAATTTAAAAAAAATATATCACTTTATTAATTTGCAAACTTTCAGTTTAAACGAATGTTTTTTGGTTCTCACACCTTCTTGCTCTTTTGAATTTGAGTAGAGGTTTTATTACTTGTTTCCTGTTTCTGGTTCCTTCTAAAATCTTTACATTCTCTTTCCCTCCTAGTTGCTCTTTGCATCTTAGTGGCATTAATACCTTCCTTGAGATGAATTGATTAAAAAAAAAAGATTCCATATAAAACCTGAAGACCATTGAAACATGTAAATTATTTCCGGTTCCTTCTAAAATCTTCAAATCTTTACTTCTAATATCTCCCCCTAAACTCTGAAATTTTGTTTACTAATTATTTATTTACCTTTTCTCCTCAATAGGTGTAGGTAGGTTTGCCCGTCGCCCGGTTCAGACTCCTCCCTGGTCTTTTGAACAGGAGTAGAGGTTTATCTCTTCTTTCCTGTTCCTTATAAAGATTTTCTCATTCTCTTTCACTTGCAGGAGTTCTTTTGTGTCTTAGTTGCATTATCACCTTGCTTGGGATGAATTGATTATAAAAAGAAATGTATAGTTGTTAAGTTATTAGAGAGTTTATATCCTTCAAGAATAAAGCTGACCATTTAATCTGTTAAGTATTTGCATGTATTCTTATGTTTACTACTATGACTGCACACCAGGTATAAAAAAAAAGACAACATATCAAGTAGTTGGTGTGAGTAATAGTCAGAGTTAAAGTAGGAAGAGGAGTTTGTAGTGGTGCTGTAAGTATTGTTGGCTAGGGTCACCATGAATATAATAAAGAAGGAAGGCTGTGTTCTTGTAAAACAACACCCCACATGAATAATGCACAACAAACACAAGAGAAAAATAATCAAGCTCAGTGAACATTAATAAAATATTGTATTAACAATGATATACAAATATCAACAATAGTATAAAGAAAGTTGCTTCCCTTCTTCCGTAATAAAAAGGGTAAGTTTAGCTAATTAATGTTGAGTACAAAATTGAATGTAATTTAACTACAAAGTTCAATTGAAGTCTTAGCTAAATAAAGAATAGTTCCACAGTGTTTTATCAGTGTAGAAAAATGTAATGTTCATGAGTGATATCAATAGGAATTAGTATGATTACTCGATTGAGTGATAATTAAGAATTAAAATGTCAGTATAGCGCCGTGCCTTATTTTCCAAGAATTGAACTGCTACTGGCTGTTGGCAAACAGCGAGAGTCATTATATAATGATGGATAGGCTCCGGATAGCTTGGTGCCAAAAATATAGAAAAGATACTAAAATACGCGATTGGTCAGGAAATGGACCAATCCATGATTTTAGAGAAAATTTTGAATTACTTGCGATGGTTAAATTGTCCTATAATAAGTATCATGTATTTATTAACCAATGACATTAAAGAAAGCGGAGATGTGGCACATGTAAGTGATTCCCACAAGTTAGTAAGAAATATTTCTGTGTCTCATATATTTCCTATTGTATGAAAACATAAAAAGAAAATGAACTAAAAAAAAATGAATATTTTTACACGGCTAAATGTTTTTTACGAAGATTTTCTAAAAAGAAGAAACATTTCTAAAATAATTTTATTCATTTGTGAATAACTCCTGAAAGTTTCATTTAAAATTATTTGATTTTTGTAAGAATTTCCAAATCAATTTGTCAAAAAAAAAAAAAAATGTTAATGTAATTTTTTTTTTCTTTTTTTACTCTTTGCACCCACTCCACTACTAACGCAAGAAAAACAAGATTTTTAACCAAAATTTCTAATGTTATTTTATGAAAATCAGAAAAATTTAACAATCAAAAAAACCCTTTGTCTTTTCTTTACTTTTTTTTTTTTTAGTTAATTAAGATTTTGATTTGAACCTTTTTTTTTTAAGTTTGGTCGTTTTTTTTTTGTTGTTTTTTTTTTTATCATGGTATGCTAATTTTTAGCGAATCTAGGGAAGTATCAGATATAAAGTTATTGATAAATTCTTGGTTAAAATATTAGATTGTGGGGTGGGTAAAGATTTTTGGGTTGAGCCGAAAACTTTTTTCTTTTCTTTTTTTCTATCCTTTTATTTTATTATTTAGTGTGCATAGGAATTTTACAAGACAGTAATTACTGTTTTTATTATTATTATTATTATTATTATTATTCACGGGAGATTTTTTTCTTCTTACACCGTCAACTTCCTCTTCTATTTTCTCTGCGTTTCTGGAGTTCTACAAGAAGTGGCATTTTCTTTTCAAGGTAAAAATGTCCTTTTATTTATTCATAGCTTTTTGCTTTTCTTTCATTCACTGAAGTAAATCGAACAGACAAATACATGTCGCTCGTTTTCTTTGTCTTTCTGATTGTCGTATGACTTGGTGATTAATATTTTTAAATATCCTTGTTGTCCCTTTGAGAAAACACCGGATTTCTTTTTTAAAAATTGTGTTCTTTTGCTTCTTTATTATTATTATTATTATCATCAATGTTTATTATATTTTTTATTATTTATTTACTGGATTAATATTAAATTTAACTTGAACCTTCGCGCCAATTTATTTATTTTTTTTTTTTACATTACATTAAATATTTTTTCTATCGCGCTGTCATAAAAACGGCGAGCGACGTTTTTTAGAGTTAGTAATAAAATGCTTTTTTTCATTAAGTCTTCAAGATATATGTTATAAAATTACATAAAAGTTAAACGTGGAATGTATCCATTCATTTTTCAAAACTTTTTTTTATATATGTACCTCTAAAGATTCGCTAAAATATGAGCATAGATGATGAAAAAATGCCTGAAACTTAATAAAAACAAAGTTTTATCGGCAAAATCTTTATTATTAAGAAGAAAGACCAAAGTTAAAGTATTTTTTGATTATAAAATTATTTAAAACTTTCAAAATTTTGTTTAAAAACCTTGTTTTTCTTGCGTCAACGGATGACCATAATTTAGTATGGAAAATTTTGTGTATCGCGTCTTTAACTTGGAAAATCTTTCAAAACTCAGATAATTTTCGGACTTTAATGAAACTTTCAGGACTTATTCAAATGAATTAAATTTTTTTAGAAAATCTTCATGAATTTTTTTTCTTTCTGTTACTGACCTTCATCAATAAAATTTAGAGAAATTAATTTTTAGGGCTTAGATGTTAATTTAATTAAAAGTTATAGGTACTTCTACAAATTTGCGATACCTAAGGTAATGAGGTAAAAAACTTTTTTTAATCTCTTATTTTAGTTTTAATTTCAAGCTAATTAATTAAATTTATATTTCCAATAAGCAAAATAATTTGCCGTATTTTTTTTTATTTTTTTTTTTTTTTGAAACTGTTAAAATTGCTAAAAATCATATTCGTATTTGTCATCACAACATAATTAAATTATCTTTATTAAAAAAAATCTTTCACACATATTTCTCTGAAACCTTATTTGAGGAAGATTAGCTGATTTAAAGTTTAATTAATCCGATTTGAAACAAATATTATTACTCACTTTAAGTTTAAAATATTCAGAAAAGCATTTTTTAACATAGACGTGGTGTTGTGAGGAGGTGTTGACAACTCTCTTGATAGACTTATCTTTGGGATTTTTTTCTACAAGGGACATAATTTTATTATTTACATTATTTGGACTATTGTCCTCATATTTATCACAACGTTTCGGCTGTTGTACGCTCTGACCTTCTTCAGGTGGTTGGAATGTCGAACATATGCTAGGCCGCAAAAATCTCCTGAGCCGACCAAGCATAGAAATAAATACAATATGGTAACCACTAATAAGGAGTGCCAGAGAAAAGCAATGATAACGACAAAGTTGCAATATGACCTCTGGTAAAAACATTAAAATGATAACAGAAAAGTTGCAATATGAGCACTGGTAAAAATGGTTGCTGAAGACATTAGGTTTGTAATACCCAGAAATTCATACCCAGATGTCCTCAAGGACACATGGCACAGTGGATAAAGGTGTTAGGTTGGTCCAACACAAGTTCACCCAAACCTTTTGGTTAATCCATCCACTGCCATGTGTCCTTGATCTGGGTATGAATTTCTGGGTATTATAAACCTAATGTTTCAGCAACCATTTTTTACCAGTGCTCATATTCCAATTTTGCTGTTATCATTACATTTTTTTACCAGAGCTCATATTGCAACTTTGCTGTTATCATTGCTTTTCTCTGGCACTCCTTATTGCTGGTTCCCATATTATATTTATTTCTATGCTTTAATATAGCTTATTCATAAAAGCAATTAGAAACTTTTCTAATTAAATAATGTCTTAGTTTTATTTCATTATTTATTTTATGATTCAGAACAGATTTTCTGTAACTGGGAGTTCTGTTTAACAAAAAAATGTCATGTTTGCTAAAAAATGAGAATACATGATGAAAAAACGTAATTTGATGTTCATTTAAGAAGCATATCAGGGAAATCTACAAGACATAGAGGCAACTATACACTGAAAGATTATAATAATAATAATAATATACACTGAAAGATTATAATAATAATAATAATAATAATAAACAAATAATTAAATAGTGAGTAATAAGTTAACAAACCATACTATAAAATAGCTACAAATAACTGCATTCCAATCCACAAATATTTCTAAATAGCTTCTAGAATACATAATTGTTAGGATAATACAATAGACTTTACTACTCATAATGCACCATTGGCCGGCACATATAAATAGTCAAGCCAACACATATGAAGTGAACATTATGTTCAAGCATGAACTAGACTGTCACTGCTTGGTGTTGACCTCAGTGTTCGCTTAACTATATCTATCTCTCTCTCTCTCTCTCTCTCTCTCTCTATATATATATATATATATATATATATATATAATGATGAAAGGAAAACTTTTCTTTGCTGATGTATTTCATCCCCTGATGGACTTCAATGTAAAGAAAAGTTTTCCTTTTCATATCTCAAAATGCTCAATTAAAAAAAACAAGAGGACACCCACAGGTGAGACTCCTTTTCAGTATCAGGTGTATGATAAATCATTTTCTTTAAAAACATAACTTGAAATGGCATTTGAAAACTCATACTGGAGTGACATCATTTCATTGTGAAGAGTGTGGAAAAGCTTTCTCTGATAGTAGCAAGTTAAAAAGTCACTTGAGAATACATAATGGAAAAACAAACTTTCAGCATGAAATATGTGAGATGTCTTTCTTATAGTGTTCAATTAAAAAGTCCTATAAAATCATATAATGTTGAGATTTCCTAAGCACTTTTTAAAGTGGTGAATGAAAAATTAAGGTTGAAGGACTTCTAATTTCTATTAGTAATCTAAATGTGAAAAACTTCAGGATCTAATTGTAAGAAAATTATTTTTTTTTTCTGTCAATTTTTACTTAAAAATTTTGAATGAAACCTTAACAAACATTTTTATGTGTTATGTTTTCTGCTCATCATGAACTAAATTGAAAATACAAGGGAGAATTTTTTTTAAATGATAAATGAAAAATTTAGTCACAATGTGAGGCAGGTAATTGTAAATATAATTTTTTTTATTATGAATAGTTTGAATGTTCTGATATTCTTTAGATAAAAGATGAATGCATAGAGTACAATTCTTAAAATTTGTTCAGTAAAAGTTACTTTAAGCATGAAAATGAATTGATAAGAACATTTATGTGTAAAATTATTCAAGTTGATTTAGCCGAATATTCAAATAAAAATTAAATTGTGATTTTTATAAAAAAAAAAAAAAAGATTACCGTAAAATTTAACTAATTTCTCTTTGCATTTACTTATTTTTAAAACTTGAATATTTTGCCAATGTTTAACCTTTGTGCCCACAAAAAAAGAAAACAATGTGTGAAAAGGATGGTTATTACCTTGAATGTATTACTGTATACATTTTTAACTCCCTCAGCAATGTTTGGTTTTAAAAACTTGATTAGAATTTTAATAAAACCAAAACACATGGAAATGGATTTATACTTTTTTTAATTTTTTTTATTAACAATAAAGATATTAAACACTATTAATTAGGCTGAATAAAAAAAATCTTGTTTTCATCATTATTTATAAAATGGTAAATAATAATTATTGCATTGTAGTTGGTTTACATATTTTGATAATTTTGTAAATTTTTGAAAATAGATTTCTTTCCAAATTTATTTCTTTATAAAGTATGAATATCAAATATCGCATTTTACTTGTTCAGATATTATAAACAAACGTTGCCGAGGGAGTCAAAAGTGTATACAGTAATAACCATCCTTTGGACACAGTTGTTTTTTGTTTTTGTTTTTTTTTTTTTGTGGGCACAAAGGTTGGCAATATTTTAATCTTTTTAATTTAATTAATCTGTGAGGCTACAAAATTTTCTTAGGACTTTAAAAACGAGCATTTTTAATGAATATATAAAAAAATTGTAAAACAACAGTAGGGAGAGCAAGGATAAGAGAAAAAAAATTGTGGCGGATCAAAAAAGGAGGTTAACTTGTTATTGCTCCTCACTCTTCAGAGCCAATTGAAAACAAAAGCATTATAAACTAAAAGAAGAAGAAAAACATAATAGAGAATCAGCAGTATAAATCCCCAAATTATATTTTGACTCTGCAATAACCACCTTGCTGCTTCTTGCTTTCCTGCTTGTTGGAAATTCTCTTCTGTAGTTTCTGTTTTTTAAGAACTCAGAACTGATCCTTCTATTGACCTAACTAATCTTCTACCTCTTTTTTTTTTTGGCAAAGTCTTAGAGACTCTAATCAACTCCAAAGTGGTTAAGTATTTCACTGCATGTGGTCTCCTTTTACACAAACAATATAGCTTTTACTTCTCTAGGTTAATTGTTGGGTATGTTAACTGTTATTGCTGAAAGAGTCTGTCAGGCATCCCCCCCTTCTTACATGATAATAATTTTGTGTGTGTGTGTGTGTGTGTGTGAACCAGCAGTAATGTTACATGGACCCCAGTTGAGAACCACCTCTTTAAATCATGGTATATTTGCATTAAGACGTTTTGAGAGCTTTTCATTGTTACTTCCAATGTTTGCAGACACTTTTCTTCTGTTCTGTCTTCTACTAATCATTTTATATTATGAACCGCTTTTAAGTGAAACCCAACAACATGGCATACATAGTCAAAAAATAAAAAAATTTACTATGATTAATCTCGTTTTCACTCCTCATTTGATTTTGTAAGATTACTTAGTTAAAAAAAAAAAATGAAGCTAAGTAATTTAGTCATGAAATAATGTCATTCTCTTGAATTATATATAAAGTTTGAATTTTCAGCAAACTTACACCTTCGTGCCCACAAAAAAAAAAAAAAAACAGTCAAGAGGACAGTTTTCTCCTTGATACTGCTATTATTTTAACTACGTTCACTTCTTGGCAATGTTTTTTTTATTTTTTTTTTTTTTAAAAAGCAATGATTGTAATTGTAATAAAACCTAAACATCTGAGGAGAGTGAATTTGTACATTTCTTTTTGTTCTTGAGAATTTACAATGAAAATATTAAACACTATTAGATTGTTTATTTACAAGAATATTATATTTACAATCTTTTAAGAAATAATACAATTAAAACTAATGCAATATTTATCATTTACTGGTTTCTAGAGAAACAAAATATGAAATTTTTTTATTCATAAATTTGTTAAACTATTAAAATATGCAAACCAACTATAAGGAAATCATTATTTACTATTTTATAAAGTTTAAATAAAGTTGCCAAGCATTCAAATGAACAATATAATAAGTAAATAATGTAAATCTGTTCACTGAATGATAGTGTTTTTATTTAGAATGACAGTCTCAATAAAATTCTCTTTAATTTGGATAGAGCTATCTGGATTATTGAATAACTATGGAAATACTCCTCGCAAATCAATTCTTATATTAAAATCCTGACATATCAACCCTTCTCTAAATTCTCAAATAAAAAATCAACACTATTTGTTAGCATCTTTGCAATGAATATGATTTTGGACAATTCTCTCTTTCAATTCAATTCAGATGCAAATTTTTCTGTGACTGAATCAGAGACCGCACAATAAATTCACAGGTAATAAATCACCTTGTTACTGAAATTTCCCCTATTCTGAAATATACCTGAAATCTCATCTGCTATAAATGTTCCATTAATATTCTTTAATTACAAATTCCTTCACAATATCCCAGTAGACAATCTCATTTGCTTCTCCATTATCACCAATTTTTCTTGTTTCCTGTTTTGGATTGGGTTGGTTCTCCTAAAGTCTTCAGAGCTTAGCCCCCAGGTTTTCTGTCCAGATTTAATTCCGTGGCCTTTTATGACTTGTTTGGATATGACTGCAAGGCAGTAGAGATTTAAAATCAGGGTTTGTCTTCCCCTAGGTGAACTGCGTTCCTGGGCTGTTGAGCTCCATCCATCTATCGAAACAAAAGTATATTTATGGAGCAAGTATTTTTCCAAACAAGTTTGATCACGAAGGACCAACGAGGTCTGTCTCTTTCATTTTTATTGTATTTTTCTGCATAATGCCTCATTGGAAAAATGAAATAAAAAAAAATCTTGTTGGTTCTTTTTTAAACAAACTTGTTTATATATATATATATATATATATATATATATTCATTTATTAAACAATTTATTTATTAAAGACATTTTTATGTTTAACGTTCTTTTTTATAGATACAAGTATTTAAGTAATGACGGTTCCGTATAGGATGCAGGTTGAATCCTGTCAAAGAACGAATATTTTCTATGAAAATTTTCTCGGACATTCAGGCGGTAAATGTTATTTAATACTGTTTATTATAAACAGAGCATTTACTTAAATACTTGTATCTATAAAAAAAGAACGTTAAAATAAAAATGTCTTTAATAAATTAAATTGTCATTTCTTTATATATATATTTATATATATATATATATATATATATATATATATATATATATATATATATATATATATGCTCTAGATCACCCATGACCTGTTGGTTCAACCTTGGTTTTACATTTAGTTTCACAAAAGAATTTGTGAAAGTAGAGATATTTTTAAAATACATTTATTTTCAGTTAGTTTAGGAAACATATAATACTATTAAACTTTATATTTATTTACAAAACACTTTTATTTTCAATATTTTTTGCTCATTGAAAGTACACTACCCGTGACCTGTTGAGTCACTGAAGGTTCAGATTATAAAACATTGAAGATGCTTTCAACATTAAAAAAATATTCTCTGTTTGAAGAAAGTTGAAATAAAATATTTAAAATATAAATAAGCATGCATGCAATCATGGGGAGATGGAAAAGAGCATTTTTCTCTCCATTTCCTGCTCTCCCCTTCCTACATGATAATAAATTTACATCTTTCTTTCACCCCTCTCTGTATATGACTTCTGGCAATATATATATATATATATATATATATATATATATATATATATATATATATATATATATATATATATATATATATATATATATATATATATATGTATGTATGTCTAATAGTGGTTTAAAATGGGGAACTGGGTTTGTTACATTCACTTAATATACTCTTAGGAAAGGCATGAGTCCATCTCCCCCTTCCAACTATGGGTAAATAGAGCTGACTGGGCCCTGTAGCCTTGGTTTGCAACCAGTCTATGAGAAGCACAACTCTGAAGTCAAAACCTGAGAAGGGTTGTTTTGGAGACCTTGTTGCACAGGATGTGCAGTAGTCCTTTGTATAATTTCTTCTGAAAAATGTGGCTGGTTCTGCACAAGCCTTCACCATAATCAAACCATATGTGCCGGTAGTCTGGCTGTTTGGGTCTAAAATTTGGGCTACTTTAATTTTCTAAATTGTTCATATTTACTTAGATTTTGAAATTCTAATTTTCTATTTATTTTGATTTTTAAGCCCATTATTTTTTTTTTTTTTCTGTTTTTAGATTGCAACAGTTCTAAAATTACCACTTGGAATAACTTGGCAAGCCACATGAAAACAACGGATTTACCAATATACAAATATGGACTTCCCATGTGAGTTTTGTGAAGAAACATTTGGCCAGAAAGTACTGTTAATTGCTCATTTAAAAACGCATACAAATCCTACACTTCATTGTAAACATTGTGGAAAGGATTTTCCTGAAAAGGATCTCTTAATGGAACATCTGAAATCCCACCCAGAAGTGGCAGTTTACCAGTGCAACATGTGTGAAAAATCATTTTCCTTAGCTCATCATTTGAAAGCACACATGAAAACACATTTGCCTCGGAAACGTTTTGATTGTAACATCTGTGGGAAATCATTCTCTGTTAATGGTCAGTTGAAAAACCATATTAGAACACACACTGGAGAAACTCCCTTTCAGTGTCAAGTATGTGATAAACGTTTCTCTCAGAAAGATAACTTAAAAAAGCATATGAGAATTCATACAGGAGTGACTCCTTTTCATTGTGAAGTTTGTGAAAAGGCCTTCTCTGACAGTAGTAACTTAAAAAGTCACATGAGAATTCACACAGGAGAAACACCTTTTTACTGTAGTGTCTGTGGGAAAGGTTTCACTCAAAATGGTCACTTAAAAAATCACATGCGAACACACACAGGTGAGACTCCTTTTCAGTGTGAAGTGTGTAATAAATCATTTTCTTTAAAAGATAAATTGAAAAGGCATATGAGAATCCACACTGGAGTGACACCCTTTCATTGTGAAATTTGTGGAAAAGCTTTCTCTGATAGTAGTAATTTAAAAAGTCACATGAGAACTCACACAGGAGAGACTCCCTTTCACTGTAACGTTTGTGGTAAAGGCTTCTGTCAAAGTGGTCATTTGAAAAATCATATGAGAACACATACAGGTGAGACTCCCTTTCAGTGTCAAGTGTGTGATAAATCGTTTTCACTAAAAGATAACTTAAAAAGACATTTGAGAACTCATACTGGAGTAACTCCATTCCATTGTGAAGTGTGTGGAAAAGCTTTCTCTGATAGTACAAGCTTAAAATTTCACATGAAAATGCATAACCGTGAAGCTAAATTTCAGTGTGAAATGTGTAGTCAGTCATTCCTTTACAGTGCACAGTTAAAAAGCCATTTAAAATCTCATAATGATGAGACTTCCCATTCTTGTTAAATGTAGGGAAATTGTTTATCAATTGTATTGGGGGAGAGTGAAAATCATTTTGCAATATATCCTTGAAAGAATTTGCAATTTTTATCTTGGAATTCATTTTTTTTTAACAATCACAAAAACCACTCCATGCAATTTTCACTATTTACATTTGGTATATTGTCCTTATCTTTTGTTGTTATCATCAAGTGTTTCTAGCCTTTATCTTGTATATTAGTCTGGGTAATCTACATGGAATTCTGAACTGAACACTTTATTTAATCTATGGGAGTAAACCATTCTTGCTCCACAGCCTTTGTGTAGGGATATCTGCTCAGTTGTTGCTCACCCATTTCCACTGAGTCCCCAGTACATACTGCCGGACCTAGAATTACTATGTAATTCACTAGGCTATGGGATAATAGCCTAATGGTTGGTTCATTAATTTGGTGACATAGTAATTGTGAGTTCAATCCCCAGGTTGGGCAGTGTGTACTTGAACTCAGTGGAAACAGGGCAAGCAATAACTGAGCAGTACTAAAAATGAAAACTAAACATGAGCAATGGGGCAAGGACAGTCTACCCACATAGATTAAATAAAGAGTTCAGTTCGGAATTCCATATAGGTTACCCTAGATCCCTATATGCCCGATAAGGCACAACAGCCGAAACATTATGATGAGAACAATAGTTTCAATGTAAATCGTGTAAATAATGATAACTCCTCAATCCTGGGAATTCAGACAGAAACGTTATACAAATTATTTTATTATTATTATTATTACAATGACTCTTCTGTCATCCCTCTGCTAGGTTTTCCATCCTCACCATTCAAGGTCAGTGATGGTAGTTGGGATGTTACCTTAAACCCCAGAGCAGCCTTTGTAACTTCCCCCCCCCCTCATCAGGTCCTTTCATGTGAGGGGGCGTCTCTTGGTTTCTGTGACACTGCTTTGATGATTCTGGATTTACGGTCACATCTCGTTGAAACACCAGTTCCCATACTATCACCGAAGTTAAGCAATGTCAAGTCTGGTGAGTACCTAGATGGGTGACCCCTTGGGAATACCAGGTACTGTAAGCTTGGATGTGTGGGTGGTGTAATGGATAATGGCACAGAATTGCTAATCAGAGAGCCGAGTTCCAATTCCTGGTCAGTTTGTTATATTCACTTCCGCACAAATACTCTTTCTCTCCCTCCCACCCACCTCCTCGATATGGGTTAATTAGTAAGACTTGTATCACTAAAACCATTATTATCACCCTTCTCCCCTCACAAAAAAAAGAAAAAGGTGTAAAAAAAAAAAATATTTAAATTTCAGCATTAACATAAAGGTGTTGATATGCTGCTAAAGGAAAGCAACCAACCAACATTTATTATTCTGGTTAGATGACGGTTTCACTTTGAACAATTCGGGAAAGAAAATACTAGTGTATTTACTTTTCTGGATTGTCTATTTTATTAACCCTAGAACACTAACCATCAATTAAAGTTACGCCACTACTAACCATGGGTATATCATACCAGATTTTGAAAATATCAAAAAAAAAAAAAAAAAAAGTATTAAATATAAATCTTTATTTGAAATATTTTACATGCAGGCACTTCAAACTTTGTACTTTGAGTTAACATTAATAGGAACTGAAAAACATTATTTAGATAAGAAAATCAGATATGGAAAATTGTAATTAAAAATAGGAAAATTTCCGCTGGGTACTATATACCCACGGTTAGTGTTCTAGGGTTAAGTGTGCTGGCTATAAATGTTTTCTGGTAGCCGCCTGTTAGTCAGGTGTATGAACGTTAAAGTAACACCTAAGGAGGCTATCCCATCCGCAAGTGCGTAATATCGGGGACATTGCATTGCTGATTTTACAAATGGGATTTGGGCCATGCAATAGTTTCTAGTGGGGCCACTCATGCCATGTTGAAGTGTACAATTGAGACAGCTGATCTATTTAGTTTTTTGAACATAGTGAAACATCAATGCCCTCAAGGACTATCTCTTCTCTTCACCATTTCAGTATTCTGATATATCTCGTTGTGTCCTCATAATTTACTTTATCTTCTTCCTCTTAACTTCCATACATCAACCTCATTTAGTAACCCTCTACCTTGAGTGGCTCTTGGGCAAAAAACATTTAGTGAAAAAAATACAAGAAATTAATCTCACTTCAAAAGCGTTTCATTGAAGCAATGGTTAGCGGGTAAGTCTACGCTTATTTACATTTGGACGAATATCCTCATTGTTTTATGCTTTCTGATCTTCTCCAGATGTCTATTGATCTTCAGTGAACACAAGGCAAGCAATAATTGAGCAGTGCTGAAAAAAAAAGAAAGAAAATAAGGGAGATATCTTTAGACATGGAACAAGAACACTCTATGCCTGTAGATTAAATAAAGGGCACAGTACTAGATCAGTGGCAAGATTCACAGTTGAATTGGCTAAACACGACCATAAGTTATATGCTAATGGTTTCTTCTGTCACACTTTTCAATTGTGGGACTCTCTTCCGGCTCTATGCTTTCCACTCATCTTTGATCTTCAAAACAATGTCACTCATTATCTACTGTCTTCTTGATTACTCCTCTATCGTTCTCGCTCCTTAAAGATGTTTCTCTTTTTTTCTCTCTCATTCTTTCATACTCAATAATTGTCGTGGCCTGTTTAGGGGCCAGAAAGAAAGACATGGAATACAAAGGTAGGTTGAACAAGTGTATTGAAATAACAGATATATACAAAGCAAGAGTAATAAGCAGATAGAGGTGTACGTCCAAACGGTAAGTTAACACTGCGTCTCTGCTCCCCAACCGACTCACACAGTTAGTATTTATGAGAGGAGGAAGAGTTCATTCTACTGCAGGAGGGTTTACCACAACAATAACCTCTTGTGTCTTAGTGGCTTTACTGCCTTGCATGAGGTGATATGATTTTTTAAAAAAAAGGATGCTCTGAAGGGGGTCAGAGAGCACAACAGCCAGATAATATTCTGATAATAACAAAATGTTTGTTCATCCAGATGACCTTAAGAGGTGAACCCATTATTTAATCTATGGCATTGGAGGAATGCCTGTTCTCATTCTGCTATCTGTGTCTAAATCTGTGTAGTACCTGACCTAGGGATTGAACTCACAATTACTATGTCACCAAATTCATGAAGCAACACTAGGCTATGGATTAAAGTGTTGTTTCCTAAATTTGGCAATATAGTAATTGTGAGTTCAATGCTCTGTCTGGGTAGTGTATACTTGGAATCAGTGGAAACATGGTAAACAATGACTGAGCAGTACTAAAAATAAGCTCTCGACATAGGCAGTGGAGCAAAAATGGTCTGCCCCTGTAAATTAACGGGTTCAGTTCGGAATTCCCTGTAGGTTACCCAGATCGATATATGAAGACCGGACGGCACAATGGCAAATGTGATAACAAGAAGAAAGATGAGGTACACTATTTACATTATTCGGACTATTGTCCTCATCATTGTCGCCATATTTATTACAACGTTTCGGCCGTTGTTTGCTCCGGCCTTCTTCAGGTGGTTGGAACTGAACCCTTTATTTCGCTCACTGGGGTAGACTGTTCTAGTTCCACATGTTTAATGGATGTCACTTATCTCTTGTTAATTCCCCTCTCCACTGTCTTAACCAGGTATTGAACTCACACTCTTTGTGTCCTGTCACTGGATCTAACCAATGCCTTTATCCACTGTGTCATGTGCCCTTGAGGACATCTGTGTATGAATTTCTGGGTATTATAAACCTAATGTCTCAGCAACCGATTTTTACCAGTGCTCATATTGCAATTTTTTGCTATTATCATTACATGTTTTTACCAGAGCTCATATTGAAATTTTTATTGTTATTATCGCTTTTCACTGGCACTCCTTATTACTGGTTCCCATTTCTATGCTTGGTCGGCTCAGGAGATTTTTGTGGCCTAGCATATATACTGATTCCTTAAGTTTACAAATTTTCCAATGGTCTGAATGTAAATAGTGTATATAATGATAACTCCTGATCTGGTAGTGAACTTCAAACTTAAAGCAGGTATGGGTAACTCTTTTCCGTCCAGTGAGCCGCATGAAATAAATTCAAGCTGATTTTTTTTTTTTTTTTTATTATTGATGGTACCACAGCCATTATGAAAACCATGAAAAACACTTGAGGCGCAAGAACAATAAAAGAACTGGAATTAAGAAGACAGAAGCTAACGATTGACATTGCATTTGAATTTTTGAAGCTCAATTAAAGTTAATTTCTACCACAGAATATCAAACGTGTAAGCATCTTCTTTAGAAATGGGTGGGTTTTTAGATCCTCCCCCCCTTCATCTTCTTTGGAGAAAAGATTAGTTCGATAATTAAAAACTGAAGTCTTGAAATATTATTATTGCTGGTGACAAATGTGATTAACAGAAGCTGCTGTGTGTGTGATTCGTTTCCAGTTTATTCATTTGAGTATGCAAACACATTTTTAAGTATATTTCTTCTTCAGAGGAAAAAAAAAAATATGAAGGTTTCTTGCTTTTACATCAAATGAAGTTTACACATATGATCTCTTTTTTTTTTTTTTTTTTCTTTTTTGTGAAAATTGCCAGTGGTTTAAAATGATGAATTTTATCAACAAAAGGTTACAAAAATCAAGAAACATTGTACATAATCATTGTTTATGTATGAGAGAGTATGTGAGTGAACAAGTGGGAACAATAAAATCAACAAAATTTTAGTAAATGTTATTTTCCTCATTAAATTATGCATGCCATTCAGAAAGCCAATCAGGTGGCATGTGGCATCTGTAGTTTGCTCACGACTGACTTAACCCTAACATTCTTTGCTGCTGCCGCCATGCTTGACTGTATACATTTACCTCAAGCAAGGCAATAAAGCCACTAAGAGGCAAGAGGGTTACTGAGTGTTTGGGAATATGAGAAAACAAGAAACACTATTACAGAGCGAGAACTATAAAAGAACAGGAATTAAGAAGACAGAATATAATCCTGTTGCCATGTGCTATGCTGAATGTCACTCTTACTCTGGTCCGTGTCCGTTGGTTTGTCTCTGTCGAACTCACTCTGCACGAATCCTGCACCCCCACGTTGTGTTTCAGTATATGCAGGGATATCGGTGAAGAACTGTCGAAGATCAGGCTTGACTCCTCTCTGTCCTGCTTATGCTTGAAATTTAATTAACTTCAACACTCATTAACAAGTGTAAAAAAAACTTTTATTTATGCTACTATGATTGATTAACATCATGAATACATATGTGGCGTGGCCGGGGCCTGCTGTCTTTGGTCAGGATCAATCATGGTATCGGAGAACAAGCCGTCAGCCCACACTCATCAGTCGTTGGTGGCATTTGACACTGCAGCTGGTCTTTAAGTTGACCTCTTCAACCATGACCCCTCTTACCCACGTTGTGATTTTTGATCTTAAGAGGGTCAAGCTGAATTATCACTGGGGTATCTCAACCAAGCTAAACCAAGAAGTTGAATACGCGCACAAAATTGAAAATAAAATAGACAATGCCTGAATAAGTCACTAGAGGATATTTATATCAAAAGAAAAAAATATTTACAGTTTTTTTTTTTTCTTCTTCTTTTCCCAAACTGTTTCTAATATCTGGCGATGGAATGGAAATTTTGGCTAACTTCTCTAAGGGTGACCAGACTTGACAACTGGATTTATCTTCAAGTACTGCTGTTTGTACTTTCAAGGATGGCACAAGGATGTCGTTGGAGTCTTTCTTTAGCGGATAATTATTATTATTATTATCATTAGATTTGGCAAAACAGCGTAATGGCAAAGATCTCTTAACTTCCCATTGGCGTAACTCGCTGCAACACCAGACTGCAATTCCAACTCCAATTACTTTAGCCCCCGTCAGCACTTGCATTTATGGGTGTCCATTCCAACTGGTATGGTGAAGGTGCATAAGGGGGGGGGGTATGCAAATGTTCTAAAATTCAACAAGTCTCCCTCTTTCTTTCTCTGTTTCACACTTCCAATTTTGGAAGATCTCAACCCCCCCCCCCCACTCCTCCTCCGGGAAGAGCCATTATATGACGTCCGTCTTCTTGACGTCTCCCTCAATTGCTCATTCTGTCTTTGCAATTATAATTTTCTTTCTCAGAGAAATTTTGGTTAATAGTTTTCCCAGTACGTAGACATTGACACTTTTCAACAGTCGACTTAAACCTCTGACCCCTGAACCCACCAGCTGTGTCTCGCCGAACAGTAACAATCGTATTTTGTATCTTTTTCCACGGAATTCGTGCACCTGTTCTCAATATTCTGGGGAAAATGAGTCCCCTTCTGATAAAAAAAATAAAATCGTTTTTTTAACCCTTTTCGTCCGTATGCCATGTTAAATATTGTTACACATAAACTTGTAGAAGTTTCCCCGTATAAGGAATTCTGAAACTGGGAGGAAGAGGTTGACTGGCAGTTGGAGTTATGGCTAAACAGCCCAGGGTCGTTCAACTATTTAAATGAAGGCAGCTGATCGAGGGAATTAAAGAAAAATAAAAGCTGCACATCTGGCAGGAAGAGTATTGGTCTACTAGCAGCAAAACCAGTTTGATCTTACTACTCTGGTCTTTCGGCAACTGCTTTTTATGTGGGAGCAAACTCCAATTGCACTGCTCTGATTGGCTAGCCAATAATAATGCTTAATCACGTATTAGCCAGCCAATAATAATGCTTGACCAATGGTCTTGTGTCATATGCCTTGAAGTGGGGGTGGAGAAAAGCCCCCTAAGAAATCCAATATGATTGGTGATCTAATCAAAATAATGGCCCTGTGTTTTAAGTATTGGAGAGGGAGATGAAACACTTCATTCAAGCCGTTCTCTCACTGGCGAGCCAATCAAAATCAAAGATCAGGCTTGACTCCTCTTTATCCTGGTTATGCTTGAGACGATTAACTTCAACAACACTTATTAACAAGAGTAAAAATAACAACGTTTATTTTTGGAACTATGATTAAGATCATGAATACATAAACAAAAGGGATTTGTAGAAGTTTCCCCATATAAGGAATTCTTAAGCTGGGAGGAAGAGGTTGACTGACAGTTGGAGTTATGGCTAAACAGCCCAGAGTCCTTCATCTATTTAAATGAAGCAGTTGATCGAGGGAAAAAGCTGTGCAGAGAACAGGACTTTAGCTGATTGAGGCATCACAATCATCTGGTAAGGAGAGTGTTGGTTTACTAACGGTGAGACCAGTTCAATCTTACTTCTGCTCTTTCGGCAACTGATTTTATGAGGGTGCAAACCCAATTTGCACTGCTCTGATTGGCTAGCTAATAATAATGCTTGACCAATGATCTTGTGCCATATGCCTTGAAGGGGAGGAAGAAAAGCCCCCCGAACCCAATATGATTGGTGGTCCAACCAAAATAATGTCCCTGTGTCGTAAGTATCGGAGGGGAAGACGAGAAGCTCCATCCCAGCTTTTCTCTCACTGGCGGGCCAATCAAAATTGTGGCCTTGCATTTCTCATATGCACTCTCAGTGGAACATTTTCCATGTTCAAGAATCTCAGCCTCATTTGCTCACAGGCGTCATCATCAATTCTATCTGAAAATGTGTATCTAACCTATAAAGATTTGCTTTGTGCCACTTATTCTAATGAACAAATTCCTTTTATCAAATGAACACTTAAGCTAAACAGACCTAAGACTGTACCTAATGACCAATCCCTCCTTTCACGCTATACTTCATAAATAACACAAACCAAATAATTCATGGTATCGCACGAAAATATTTTTCTTTCTTCAGAAATAAAATGTAGATCGCCAGTCGACCTTTGACACCAGTCTTGGCATCATAAGAAGATAACGACTGACATTGATCTTTAGAAATTCAAAAGCAAATCGAACTGGAAAGCAAGAAGGTGGAAGAAAGTGTTAGTGTCGATCTTTTGGTTGCATCTAGCCATTTCCAGTGTAAAAGGATGAGACCTAGCTGCCAATCTAGTACTGTGCTTAAATTTAACTGCTATTAAGGAAAAAGAACAATTAAGAAAACAGAAGATAACAACAGACATTGATCTTCAAAAATTTAAATGCAAAGTTGACTGGAAAGCAAGAATCCAGAAGAGAGTTCCACAAGCAAGAAGTGCGGTAGAAGAAATTGTTAGCATAGAACTAGCGGTTGCATTTTGCCATTTCAACTGTAAAATGATGAGACCTTGCTGCCAATCTAGAACTATGCTTGAATCCATGAAGTCGAATTGCTACAGAGAAAAGTTCATCAGAACAATAGTCCTGAAAGTATTTATAGAAAAGGCACAGGGAAGCTACGTTATGGCAGTGGAAAGGGACTGAAGCAGAGATGTCAGGTTAGAGCCAATAACATAGCAGATTCTTTTTTGGATTTTATCAAGAATCTCTAAATGTATAGTGATTTTCCAAGCGTAGTTTAGATGTGGCACAAGGCCGAAAGTGTGGGGCACCCAGTGAGGATCAAACTCACTATTCAGTCGTAATTGTTCTAGCGAGCCAAGCTTGCTAACCATTACACCGCCTTGAGGTGCTCACAGTGATTTTCTAAGCACAGCTTAGACATGGCACAAGGCCGAATATATGGGGTACCCAGTGAGGATCGAACTCACTACTCAGTCCTAATTGATCTAGCAAGACAAGCTTTCTAACCATTACACCACGTCGAGGTGCCCTTAGTGATTTTCTAAGCGCTGCTTAGATGTGGCACAAGGCCGGAAGTATGGAGCACCCAGTGAGGATTGAGCTCACTACTCAGTCGTAATATGTTCTAGCAAGATAAGCTTGCTAACCATTACACCACGTCGAGGTGCCCAATCTTTAAATGTATATCAGGAGCACCAAACTATATGTGGCAATGCATGGTTGAATCGTAGACTTCTAAATGTGTAAGATAGGTTCTGGCGAGAAAGATTGTCTACTGCAATACAGTGAACTTCGTCAGCAGAAAACATTTGTTTTTTTTTTTTCATTCCCCTTTCTCTTACTGTTGTCAAAGCCTCTTTATTAATGGCTCAATCTACCTGTGTAGATTACATAAATGGTTCATTTCAAAATTCATTGAATGTTTTCCTGATCAGCAGAAAATCACAAAGATGAGGACATTATTCCGAATGTAAATAATGACAACAATCACATCAATTCAGACAGAAATTGCTGTAATATGCTTGGGTCTAATTAGGTGCTCTGCACGTCGGCCATTATACCAGGCTATGTTAAGCTAAATTAATATCAAATTACACTTTGGCTTACTGCCATATTCTGTTGAAACACTGGTTCTTGCACAATCACTGAACTTAAGCAGCGTTGAACCTAGTCAGTACCTAGATGGGTGACTGCTTGGAAATCACAGGTGGTGTAACGTGGATAACGGCTTGGAACTGGAAATTTCGAAAGTGATGAATCGAAAAACTTAACCAGTTTTTGCTCCTTGCTCTTCGATGTTCAATTGAAGACAAAACATAAATATGTGCACAACAAATAAAAAAAAAAAATACTACCTGAGAATCAGCAATATTACAGATTACATTTACACCCAGCAGAGGGAAGGCTGCTCAGACTTAATATAAACGGTCTCAAGAATTCTCAGATGGTAATCAGAATGCCATCAATTGATCACTGAAGAGCAAGTAGTGATAACTGATAAACTTTTTTGTTGTAAATAGTTTTTTTTTTTTTTAAATTGGTTTAAAAGCTTACTCTTGGAAGAGAAGGAGGAAGTGACAGGTTGACGGCTCTCTGAACCCTATCGGCCCTTAATTGCTAAAAAAATCTGAGTATGTGTATGTTAAGGAAACTAAATTGACATGTTGCAAAAACTGTTGGAAATCAAGTGTTACAAGTTGAATTTATGTTACTGTAAATTGATTTCTCTTGTCGAATGATACAGAATTTAGCCGCCTCAGCAATTACTCATTACAAGTTATAAAAGTTATGGGTTTTGGGCCCCTCCAGTTGCTTATGTGGTGAGTGTTAACATCACGCATTGAAATACAGTGGGCATACCACTGTATTTTGATACGCAATGTTAACACTCACCACTTTTGGCTATACTTTTAGCCATTATCAAGGATGACTTTTATTTTTTTCAATTGTGTGTGTGTATGTTTTTAGTGTTATAGAGACGTTTTTTTTTCTGAACACAGCACATTGGAGGCCGAGTTTGTAGATAATGTTATTAAGTGTTCGCCTTTTCTTTTTTATTATTAAGGCTTCCATTATTTTTAATCTTTTTTTTTTATATGTGGATTAGGTTATTATGCTTGTATTTTCTACTAGTATGTTTCGGATAGAGACTGGAAAGTTTGTGTGTTTGAATGGGTTCTAATAGAGCTGTGGTCAGATAAGTGTAGCATAAGCCATCGGGATAGGTATATATTAGTGTGACCTATGGAATTATTTATGAATTGCAGACAGTTTCATGTGCTTCCAGACTGTAAATGGGTTAAACTTATCAGTACTACTAGTCCCTAAAGCATTAATGGCCAACGTGGTGATGTCAGTAAAAATGAGCTTCAGTTTATTACCAAGAAATTATTGACAAATTTTCTTTGTGCGTCTGTTTTAATAAACAAGCCAGTGTTCTTTGTAATGTTCTATTGTTAGAGCAAGCCACACTTTGGACAATGAGCAGTCATGAACCTCAGCCTTGCTGAAAATAAGTTGTCTTTGGTTCCTGTTTTATAGATACTTAGCGATTTCTGACATTTAAAGCAAAACAAAAAAGACAAAATTCCTGGTGATAATTTTTATGCGTCCTTGGCAATTTCAACCTGTTAATTTGCTAGCTTCCAAAATGGCTCTCCTTTCATTTTAAAAATACTTCATGAGATGATATTTATCGAAATGGTGTCATAGCTGATAACGTATTGTTCGTAAGTAGTTTGCTAGCTTCAGGAGAGGAAATTTTGTTCTGGATGACCAGAAATGTTTCAGCAAGCCTGCGGTTGTTGGTGATAACTGAAATAAAATGCTGATTTAAAAATAAAAAAAAAATAATAACGTGGTACATGGCAGATTGTAAGGTATTTGAAAATACATTGATACGTGAATCACTATGATGTTTCACAATTTATCAAAAGAAAATTTAATGGGCCACATTTTCATGTGCAATTCTCTGCTCAAACGCAACAAAAAAAAAAAAAAAAAAAAGTAAACCATTTTTGAAAAGTCTGATCCTGGACAATGGAAAACAGATTGATTCCAACAGTGTGGATCAAAAAAAAAAAAAAATGTCCTGTGGAAATGAAATTTTTTATTAACCACTCAAAAAAGAGTCTAAATCTGAAGAAGGTGATGTATGTTTCCCACAAAATCAGACAATTCCTGTTTCTAATAGGGCTGATTGAAGCCAGCCATCAATGGCAAGCATCAGGAACTGATCAATCAGCGTAGTGTCGTCTTCCATCAGGACAATGCCAGAACTCGAGTCTTTTTGCAGACCTCTCAGAAATTGGTGCTGCTTAGCTGGGAGGCCTTACTCTCTTCACCTGACTTTACATTTTTGGATTACCACTTTAAAATTCTCTTCAGTTCTCTTCGAAATCTGATCCCATGCTTCTGTTATGCATTTAGAGATTCATCGGTCATGACCTGACATCTTGGCTTCAGTCACCCCCCCCACCACCACCACCATAACGTAGCTTCCCTGTTTCTTTTCTACAAATATTGTCAAGCTACCTTGTTCTGATGAGCTTTTCCTCTTTGGTACTTAAACTTTATGAATGTAAGTGCAGTGTTGGTTGGCTGATCATTTTACAGTTGAAATGGCGAGATGTAACCGTAAGTTCTCTGGTAACAGTTTCTTCGCATGCGCATCTCACTTGTGGCACTCTCTTCCAGATTCTGGCTTTCCATTCAACTTTGACATTGCCTTAAAATTTTTGAAGATCAGTCGTTAAGTTCCTGTTATTTTATTGTTCTTTCTCCTATATTCTTTTCCATTCTGCAATCCTTTGAGTCTTATTCGCTTTATTGCTTTGCTTGGGGTGAAATGATTTAAAAAAAAAAAAAACACTTTAAAAACCACTTAGACCCATTCGTTCTCCCAAAAGATGCCAAGTTCTAGGAAGATGGAATTATGAAATGGCTCTGGTCGAACAAAAGTCATCAATAAAATTCAATACCGACTTTTGTTCTGACCCAATATAATAGATATTGAATTAAAACATTCGCTCATCGACCAAAGTGTGAGTATTCAGGTCTTGTTTATGTTCTCCTTTTGTAGTTGTTACTATTTCAAATAGTACGACTGCATGTTTTGCTGTTAAAATAAAGGCTGTCTTTTTCTTTTTTTGTAGTTTTCATACTAAGAAAAAAAAACAGTGGTGAAATTCTTTTTATTTGCAACAAGATTTATTCACTTAGAGATGCAAAGGCTATTTGTTTTTTCCAAACGTAGAAACGAAATTTTTTTTAATTGAGAAAAATATTTTAATTCGCCATGTGACTTATCTTTATAAAATTATATTACAAATAGACAATCAGCCAGAAATGAACAAGTCAACTTGGCAAGAGCTGAAGCTTTATGATGTGCAAAAGGTTAATTTTGACAGTCTGTTAAAATCAGTTGTCACAGTGTCTTATTTTTTCCACATTTCTCCTGTCCAAAAGAATTTTAAAAGAGCTGTCGTGTATATTTCTGCCCGACAGATCATTTTTCCGGTGCTAGTTGAAAGCTTGAACATAATACAATTTCAGCCCCCCCCTCCTTTTTTTTTAAATAAAAAAAAAAAAAAATATTTATAAACAGCCACATTTGTGAAGTTATTTTCATTTTAGAATAAAAACTGATTAATAAATTTAATCAACATAAAATTTTTTTTTTTTTTTTTTTTTTTTAATGTAGTTGGTGCAATGGATCGTAGTCCAGAATGAGATTTTGGGTATACAAGTTAGAATTCTGGTTGAATTTGTTTACATTCACTTACACACAAATACCTTTGTGGAAAGGTATCAATCCATCTCTTTCCCTCCAGCTATGGGTTAAATAGTAAAAGTTGTATCTGGAAAAAAAATCATTATCTCCCAAAATATTATTGATGAAATATTCACTTAGAAAAGACAAACTAAAAAAAAAATTCTTAAAATCCAAAATTTGTTTCAGCTTAAATAAGCCATAAGAAACTTTGAAAAATTTGGAAATCTAGTTGGATTCATTACATTTACTTACCCCCCCCCCACACACACAAGGATATTTGTGTGTATCAATGTATCTCTTCCCCTCAAGCTATGGGTTAAATAGAACAACTAGTACCGTGGAGGAAAATAAAAAACATTGTTATCTCCCCCAAAATTTGTTGATGGATTATTCACTCACAAATAAAGTTAAATCTGATCTTTCATTTCCCAACTGTCTATTGATAAAACTCGTGGGGGGGGGGGCTGTTCTATTCATTACCAATGCATTTCAAAGTCATAGAAATATAGTGTCTTTCTACACTTCCCATGGAGCAAATTTAGTTTGAATTCATATGAAAAGCATTTGGACGGTTTAGAAAAAAAAAAAAAAAAAAAAATGGGAAGTGGGGGTCACATTTTGGAACAAATTTTTGCTGTAAGATTTGTATTCGCTTCACATTTGGAAATAAAGCTTTCAGTGCATTGTTTTGAAAAGCTTATTTAAATGACTTGTATATGATAAATTCTCTGTAGTCTTGCTTGTAACCTTTTTACTGTGAGAAAATTATTCATATGCATTTGTGTTGAAGACAGTTTATATTGTTAATTACCTGACTAGTGAAAAATATACACACACACGATGAGATCTACTGAAAAAAGTATTGGGACTGGTACTATAAAACGAAAACTACAAAACATCAATTTGGCATTTAATCTCTGTTGAAGTTGTCACCTTTTGAAGCCACAGGCTTCGTCTAGCATTGTTTCTATTGATGGAAGCATTCCTGGAACTCCTTTTTTGGGATAGTGAGCACTTGCCTCGTCAGATTCTCTTGGATCTTCCACAACACCCTGTAATCTTGTTCTTTTCAAATGGGATTTGATTTTTGAAGCAGAAAAAGCTGCAAGGGACAAGATCTGGAGAATGTTATTCTTGGTACAAAACTGCAGCACAAGCCATGGTCAATGACAGAACCTCTGTGGTGTTGTGAGATGGCCACACTCTACACACTTTCCTTCCAACAAGACCTGCTGTAAAGTGAGTGAGAACATTATAACTTAATGGGCATGCGTGACAGATTTCAAGGTCTATTTGTGCCAAGTAGCTTCACTTTACGTACTTTGCCTCCAATACCATAACAACAGTCCTGACGCTTTTTCATCAGATCTTGTGTGTGTGTATACAGGATGTAACAGCATAATTGTTGTCCATCCCACAAAATGTTTAATATCTAAAAAACAAAAAAAAACAGTAAACTAATTGAGTGTCTTTTTTCCAGGTTTTCAGATAAAATGTTTAGCCCTCTTGACACCATTTGTAGTAAGAATCACTGAAAAAACGATTGATATATTCAGCTAGAAAGAGAACAGGTTAAAATTGTTTGTGTCAGCCCCACTGTCTTCTCAATGAGCAATAGTGAGAGGAAAAAGATCATTCAGGCTTTCAGTAATGGTACCAACATTCATACTCTGGCTTCCATCTTGAAAGTCCATTCAAGAACCAGCAAGAGAATGGTGATAAGTTTAAAAAAAGAGGGAACTGAATTAGGAGGTCACAAGAGAAAGAGGAAACATCATTTCAACTTAGAGCTAAAGAGATCAATTAAAAAAGATCCAACTCAATCCATATGATTTTTGGCATGTGAGAGAGGAGTTTCAACTATGACAGTCCAAAAAGCAGTGAAAAAAAGACTTGAAAATGAAATTGTACGTGAAATCTGTGAGGTACCTTATTACTCCAGGACAGAAAGTTAGAAGGTTAGGGAGGGTGAAGATCATTCTGAATAAGTTGGAAAATGATCCTATATATATATATATATATATATATATATATATATATATATATATATAAAGGGTGTTTGATTAAGACAGATCAAAGTCAGCAGTAAATAAATCAGTGTTATTGGTGAAAATTTATTTATTTCTCTATTGGATCATGTTATTTAAGTCATAGCAATTATGTGTGATAAATAATATTGCCCAAATGTCTGCCATATTTGAAAGAAAAAGAAAAAATCATTAGATGCTTAAACTTAATTTACATTAAAATCGGTCCAAGTTATTGGAATACCCTATATATATATATATATATATATATATATATATATATATATATTTTTATTATAAATAAATTGATTTAAAAATGGTTTTTCCGCTACACAGTTCTAACCATGTTTCAAAAAATGGAAGGTCTGAATTTAATTTTGTAATTAAATTAAAGACATTAGTTCCATTTCATCCTCAAGTTAATTTTGGAGTAACTTTTTTTTAAAATTACTGGGTTTTAAAGACAGCAAAAATCATAATTCACGTTTCCTGTAAAAATATCTATAAGAACACTGGATTATATATCTTACTGTTCTTTCATTTTTTATATATATATATATATATATATATATATAGAGAGAGAGAGAGAGAGAAGGTATTCCAATAATTTGCAGTTTGGCGGGTTTGAAAAGTCATCTACGTGTGACGGTTACACACCTGGCCCAGGGTCGAATCCCTTAGTTACGGCGCCAACTGTGGACGTCGTTCCTCCTGGTCGCTCCTCCTGGTTCCAAGCGTGCGCTCCAACCCCTTGGTTAGATGATCACCAGCCTCGCCTTTTTCCCAACTCGCTTCCAATACCTGGTTCCTGAAACAACTGTACTGATCTCCGGTCTGTCTACCCACGCAGTGTTTAGATCTTAGACAGCCGGGACCAGCAGGGATTGGGGCCGATACAAGTTGAGTCCGACGGGGTGGCAAAACACAAGTAAAAGAAAAAAAAACTCACGAGACAAAAAAGATTGCTGATAAAAAAAAAAGGGTAACAACCTTTTTATATCTAATGTCTGTTACATAAAAAACAAAATTGTTCTCATTTCCCGACCCGCTCTGTGGACTATGGCACCAAGCTTCTATCACACAACCTAAAGATTTGAATTGCCTACTCTTTAGAATTGTGTATGTCGGAGTCTTGGTTTAGTTCGACACTGGGGCTAATTTCTATCGATCATTATGATTGATTCTTCTCTTCGACTTGAGTTGTATTTCTTCTTCTTCGTCGACTTAGATAGAACTTCTCTTGTCTTCGACTTGGGCTGGATCTTCTCTGCGGCTTTCGAGTAATCTTCTTCTTTGTCCACTTGGGCTGGAAGTTCTCTTGTCTTGACTTGGGTGGAAGGATTTCTTGTTTAGACTTGGGTGGAAGGATTTCTTGCCGCCAACTCAGCCGCTTCTCTCTGTCGTCCGAGGTGATCTCTTCTCGCTGCCGTCCGGGGCTGAACTCTGCCGTAACTCTGCCACAACTCTTGCTGCCTGTCTGGCCTGCAATTCTTCTTGTCTGCCTGCAATTCTTGGCCTGTCTGGCCTGCAGCTCTTCTTCTTATCTTCGACTTGGCTGTAACTTCTCTGCTTTGGGCAATCTTCTTCTTCTTGATTTGGGCTGGAAGGATTTCTTCTTGTCTGAGGATTCTCTTGCCCAAAGGGAGTGAATCGGACCTGATGCCCGCGTTCAGGCTCTATCCTGCCAGCGGTCCAGCTGCAACTCAGCCGCTACTCTCAACTCAACTGATTTCTGTTGACTGGGGTCCTGCTTTTATTGACGCCTTGCCCAGCAAACCGGGGTGGGTCTGTTGGCGTCAGGGGTTTCTTGATAATTCCAATAGCGCATTAATTCTGTTTCCCCATTATCGCTATTGTTTTCACCCCTACTTCCTCACAGTGCCTTTGGTGGGGGCGCACACCCATCCTTCCCGGTCCCTCGTATGTCAGGTGACCGCTTCCGACCAATGATTCCTGATCAGGCATTTCTCCTCCTCTCTCCCGTATGCCACGTGACCGTTTCCGACCAATTGTTATTGATCGAGCATCCTTTCTCCTCTTTTCGGGCGTGGTTTACATCGTTCTTGTTTTAAAAACAAAATCCAATTTTGCCCTTTTTCGCACGTCAAAAAAAATGACAATCTTGGCTTTTTCTCACCTGGGCTCTGTCAAAACAGCCTGCCGCTAATTAGATGTGACTTCAGGAAAGGAAAGAATATTGGCGCCATCTGTGAGCTGAGACAATCGTTTTTTCACCTCTTGTTTTTGTCAGACCCGACAGTCAGAAAATCTTAATTATCTACATTGAAAATGTCTCCACTTTATTATCGCGGGTTTCCAATTCTTAACAGGTCAGAATCTGTATACCGTTCCACGGTCCTCCCTCAACCCAAAAGACACTTTTCTCTGATTAAAAAAAAATTTTGTTTCTATTGTTCTAAAAAATTTCCCTTTCTCCGAATTGATAATGAGTCTTTCACATAAAAAAGTCGGTCATGTGCTTGACCGATTTTTTTTATTATCAATACACTCTTATCAAGCATTGTCCCTTCCACTCTCTAAATGACTTTCCTTCTAAATAACAAATCCCATTGTTCTTTGAAAATCGGCCAAGATGTTGGCCTAATTACCTTTCTGATATGTGTTTTTGTTAATGACCGCTTTTTGTATTTCTCGACCTCTCTCTTTTGCTTTTCTCTTTCTTTCTCTTCTTTTTTCTTTTTAGGATCGTCTAAGTACAACTTAGTGAATTATTTTCAACTCAATTATTCTTCGTCTAAAAAAAAAATTAAATCATATTTCTATGAATATTTCTAATAATGCAAGGTGCCACATACGGGTGCATACGAGTTGAAATAAGGAAGGAAAGAAAGAGTAAACATAACTCGAGAGGTGATCACACTTGAAACTGAGACAACAGCCACCATATGATTAATAGAAATATAAAATTTGTCACTTACCTGATTGATGCCATATTCAACACCCCGACTCCCATGTATCATAGACGAACCTTTGTGTAATTGTTTGGTCCACGTGCCAGGAAGTATTAGCAATTGTTTTCTGATTTTCTTTTTATGTTAATTAAAAAAAAAATTTTGTGTGTGTGTGTGTATGCCTGTGCATGTATATATGTGGACTTGTGTAGCATATCTCCTTATAGTCTTTCAATGTTCTTTTTCCTTCCTCCTCTCTCAGCTCAGAGTGTCAAAGATAAGGTAGCGACAGGGCTTTTATTTGGGCTAATTTTCTCAAATATTCTAGGGTTTTAAGTTTCAAAAATATAGATGTGGTGTGTTTTTATATAACAAGGCTGGGAGCTATTGCCAGTAAGTGTGCACCCAGTAGAGGGCAGGCCAACCTGTGACCAGGAATCTTCCAGGTCCTGTTTGTTGTCACTTGTTTCCAAAAGTTTTATTTATCTGTTATTTTCTTCTTTTTTGGTCAAGTGGGTGGGCGCTTTGAAGATCCCCCCCCACCCACTTTCAGACTTTGCTGCTGGCAATAAAAGTACAAAACACTTAAGGCTGAGACAAAAAAAAAAAAAAAAAATCCTATGGGGATGTCAAAAATAGTTTGATAAACTGAAGGAAAGAAATTATTTCAAATTGTCAACATGCTGATGCATTCCTTGTAAAAAATAAATAAAATAAAAATACATACGATCTCAAGAGCATCTAAGAGGGGAAAAAAAAAAAAAAAAAAAAATATCTATATATCAGGTCATCCCATAAGTTCTGTCCGAATTTTGAATAAAGAAAACAAGTGACCAAATGTTACATTTAATTACAGATTCAATCAACAATGTATTTTCCCCGATTATCTATGACTTCCTTCCATCTATTAACAAGCTTACTAATTCCATTACTGTAAAATTATTTTGGCTTTGATTTGAAGAACTCACAAATGTCAGTTTTAACCTCTTCCTGTGTTACAAAAGCTCTTTCTTCCAAATGATTCTGTAAGCTACGAAATAAATGGTAGTCTGAAGGAGAAAGATCGAGAGAATAAGGTGGATGAGGAATTTTCTCCCAAGTTCTTCGATCTTTTGTGACGTGATTCTTGCTGTGTGGGGTCATGCATTGTCCTGATGAAACATCACCTCTTTTCGATTCACTAGAGCAGGTCTTTTTTCCTCAAAGCTTGGTTGAAACGCTCTAATGGCTGACAATATATTTGAGCATTAATTGTTGCATTAGGTGGTAAGAATTCAAAGTGGATTATTCCTTGGCGATCCCACCAGACTGAAAGAAGAACCTTTTGCCCATGAAGTTCCCTTCTCGGCTGTGGCTGGGGTCCTTCCCCTTTACCAAGCCACTGTCTACGACGCTTAACATTTCAATAAAAGATCCATTTTTCGTTGCCAGTCACAAATCTATCCAAAAAAGGTGAAACAAGTTGGCGAGAATGGAGAGAAGAACAGATGTCAACTCGGGATTTGAGGTTGTTTTCAGACAATTCATGAGGCACCCATTTTCCAAGTTTAGGAACTTTTCCTAGTTGTTGAAGATGACGATGAACAGTTGTAAGGTTTGAACTGAGAACCACTGCCAATTCCTCAACTGATAAAGCAGGATTTTCTTCAAGGGCTGCTTCAAGAAGCTTTTCATCAAACTCAACTGCACGTCCGGTTCGATCTTCATCTTCAAGGGTGAAATTTCCACCTCTGAATTTTGCAAACCATCTTCTGCAAGTTCTTTCATTCACACATTCCTCTCCATAAAATGAGTGAATGTTTCTAGCCGCTTCGGCTGCTGAGTTTCCTTTCTTGAACTCATAAAGCATTATGTGCCTCAAATGATTCATGGGTACTTCCATGTTAGCAGGGTTTTAATCAAACAAAATTTAATTTTTGTTCTCTGAAATAAAATTTGATCAGTTTAAATGTATCTAAGCATAAAAATAATGTTCAGCTCCATTAGACATAAAATAAAAATACTCTTTAAATTTCGTTCATTTTAACAAAAAGTTAAAATTTGGACAGAACTTATGGGATGACCTAATATATAAATACAAATGTTACTCTGTGTCACATTTTTTCCAACTTTACTCCTAGAAGCTGCAGCCTAACATGTGCCATTTTGGAATCAGGCCAATTCTGTGAGGAAATTAAGAACATTCCAGGGTGGATCCAGACCTGAAATCCTGAAATTTTGGATTCCCAAGTTTTCATTATTGCAAATTTTTTTTTTTTTTTTTTCTTGTACAATAACAATTGACATAAATTTGAAAATGATCAAAATTGTGAAATCCAGCGAAAGTCACCCATGAAATAATAATTGTTTGTACGAAAAGAAAGGACCTATGTACATCAAATTGTTTTTAAGTTAAATGGCAGCAGAAGAATTATTGTTGAACTTTTAAAAGGTAAGCTTAAAAATTAATGCAATACTTAAATGCAGCCATCAATTTTGAGTTCTGTAGTTTATTGTTGCCTATCACAACTACTCCCTACCTATTGTGATGAAGGCCCAATCAAGATCCCTCGGTAGGAACTAGGTTAAATGTTGCCTGATAGGTTGGCTTTTAAGCTTATATATAATTTTATTTAATAACACATTTCTAAAAACATATTTCGGATTACATCTATTCTTTCGTTGTCCTGTTATAACCAGGATGTAAAAAACAAATCTATTTCCATACCTGATGATGTCTGTATGCACAGATGAAAGCTTGTAAAAAAAAAAAAAAAAATAAAAAAGAAAAAATAAAAAAAAGACCTTATGCAACTGGAATTTATAAACAGGGATCATAACATTCATCTACAGGTTCGGGGGTTAATGTAATTTATTAAATTTGATTGCAAAGATGGATTCTCGCCATTTATATCATTAACTTCAATATCCGTTTTTTGTATGAATGATTCATGTAATGTAAATTGAACTGCACCACATACTTGAGATATATATATATATATATATATATATATATATATGAGGCATGGTGGATAGCAGCTTAGATTGAGCAATCAGAGAGCTGAGTTCAAATTCCAGTCAAATGCATTACCCTTGGGAAAGGTATTGATCCTCTTCTCCCTCCAGCTATGGGTAAATAGCAGGACAGCCTTGGATGGCAACTGGTCTAGGAGAAGGACAACTCTGAATTCAAAACCTGCGGAGGGTCATTTGGGGGACCTTGTGGCATGTAGTGCACCAACTCTCTGTATTCAAAAAGCGTGATTGGTTCTGCACAAAGCCTTCACCACTATATTCAAATCATATGTGCTGGTATCTGGGCTGTTGTTTCCTAGGAACTGAGCTGCTTCACCCCAATATGCGAGGAGAGTTCATATATATATATATATATATATATATATATATATATATATATATATATATATATATATATATATATATATATATATATATATAAAATAATAGAAATATAAAATTTGTCACTTAGCTGATTGATGTTATATTCAGCATCCCAACTCCAGTTTCTGTAATCAGTCAGTCCACTTGTCAGGAGATATCAGCAATTGTTTACCGATTTTCTCATTTTCATAAGTTAAAATAAGTGATTTTATTTGTGCCAGGCTGATTTCCTCCCCCCTGTGTGTATATGTGTGGAGAATGTATGCACTCCCAGAAAACATCTGTTAACAGCAACTGTTAGTTACATGATATTATTATTGGCACATGTTTGTCTTGCTCCTAAAAAAAAAAAAAAAAGAATCTTTGTGGTGAAGAAGACTTTGGATCTAAAACATATATAAAGGATTTCATGAGAAATCAAAAAGAAAAATTATTTCTGCCTAAGTCAGAGCAAAAGTATTAATTGCCTGAAGGTTAAAATTAGAGGGATTTCTTGCAATATACAAAATGAAATATGGATGGCATAATACACTAAAATAAACTATATTCATCCTTTCAACATAGTGAATTTTATTGCATATAAATAAAAAAAATGGTTTGGTAAGGTATATGCAAAAATACAACTGCTTTGTTTTTTTGTTTTTGGTTTTTTTTATTCTTCTTTAAAGAACCCAAGACAAGTCTTTTGCCTAAATCTGATGGTCGATATTGAAATTTTCTTTTTTGTGCATCCAAGAAAAATATGAAGATACTGAATGGAAATTTTTCTCTAGACAGAAAATATTTGAAAGATTTTATCCAATTTGTTTTAAAATAATCAAAAAAAGATTAAGAAATAAATTCAGTTTTAGAAGAAAAAGTAAAAACATTAAAAGAAGAAAAACAATTGTTAAAAAAATCAATATTTTATTAACAGAAAAGTTGGTTGTATTAAATGTACATGAGTAAAATAAAAAAAATTCTTTTGAATGAAAAAGAATAAACATGAATGATTCTATATTCTGTGGTTAAAAGACAAAAAACATTACACTTCAATTCTTGAACATATATACAGAAAACATTAGCAATCTTTTAAAAGTGAAGATGAAACAAACAAACAACAAAAAAAAAAAAACAGGAAAGTATACTAATGTATACCAACTGTATTCTTTGTAGCTAAAAGCTTCAGTTTGATTGAAAAGGGGTCAAAGTTGACAGTTGCAATAGCAGACAATATTTTGCTACAAAGACGTTTTGTTAAATTAGGCGCAAATTAAATGAACATATGCCATTTTTTTTTTTTTTTTTTAAAGGTCATACTCCTCCCCAGTCTTTAACAGGAGTAGAATTTTACCCTTTGTTTCCTGTTGAGGATTGTGTTTTCGGTGCCTTCTTTTACTTTCAGTGGTTTGTCTTACTTTGACAAACTACCTTGTCTGGCTCTTAGGCCTTGCATCATTTAAAAAAAAAAAAAAAAAAAAACAAGTTAGTGGAATTTTTATTAAATTTAAAAAATTGAGTTATTTTGTGTGAGCTGATCAATGTACAAAAATGAGTTTTCATGATCAATGTACAAAAATGAGTTTTCAGTGACGGTACTTTAATCAGCATTTTTCTACAATTCTGAAACTTGGCTCTAAAGTTACTCAAAATAAATATTCTTAAAGAAGACTCCATTTGCATTTTCAACTTTTTCCTAAATGTAAAAAAAATAAAGTTTCTTTTACAAGTGCACACAAAGCTCAATCATTTGTACGAAACACGTTAGTAATAAACTTACTACTTTTTTTCTTTTTCCATTTTAAGGCAAATCATAAATATCAAATAACCTTAAATATTAAAAAAAGAAAAAAAAGAAAAAAAAGAAATGTAATATATATTTCAAGTTTTCTATTGTTAAAAAAAAAAAAAAAAAACTATTGTTCTGTTGTCCCAGGAGTAAAATTAATCTCAAGTCCAATGGAGGACTTTTTTTTTTCTTTTTTGATAAAAAGAGCAGTTATGAGTTTTGAGTTTACTTATGTGAGGAATGTGGTGCATGTATGCACCCCCCCAACCCCAAAAAATAACTCAATTTTTGTACAAAACAGCTAAAAATATATATATATATATATATATATATATATATATATATATATATATATAATAAATAAATAAAAGGCGACAGACAAGGTACTACAGTTAAGCTTTTTATTTAATTTTTCTTGTGTTCGAACAAGAGCTTTCTCTTCTGGACAAAGGGTGTGTAAGAACCATAGTAATATCTTAACACCAAAACTAAAAAAGGCCGTGAAAGAGTTAAAAAACAAAAACAAAAACAACCTCGACATCATCATCATCAGACGAGCTGATAAAGCTAACACATACGTCATACTGGATAAAGCCGATTACCAACAAATATTGTTGATGATTGAACTAAATTCACCAAACTGAAAAGAAATCCCACTGAGACTTTAAAAAGGTCCGTCAACAAACTAATAACAGCTCACAACGCGGAAGTCGGTTCCCTGAATATTAAAAAAAAAAAAAAAATAGTTGGAGATTACCAACCGGGATATTTATATAGAAACATAAAAACCCATAAACCAGGATACCCGCTACGACCAATTATTTCCCAGATACGAACACCTATCTATGAAATATCATTACTCCATACCTACCTACCAATTACACCATCACATCCACCCACGAATTCCTGCAAATTTTAAAAAAAAGAAAAAAAAGAAAAAAAAGAGGTATAATAGCGTCACTTGACGTCGAAAACTTATTTACAAACGTCCCCAAACTATTGACATTATCAACCAAACTATTGACATTATCCTCACTTCTGTATATACTATCAATTCCATCCCTCCGCCATCCATCAAACCATCCATCCTAAAAAAATTACTACATGCATGCACAACCAAAAGTCCATTCTATTCATAATGGCAATATTTACACCCAAACTAATGGTGCTAGTATGGGAAATCCACTCGGTCCATTACATGTCCAATGTAGAAAATGCGATATTTACACAGGTTCACAAACTGAAAATATATGTTTGCTACGTAGACGATATTTTTACTTTAGCTAATAACATTAAAGAAATAGAACAGACAACAAAATAGCTTCGGCTACAAAGAACTTTTGGAAAAGAGAGCCCTACCACTCATAGAAAAAGAAATGGGAAGTAATTTTATTTTGCAGCAAGATAACTGCAACATCCATGTGGCCAAATCAGTGAAGAATTGGATGTGTGATGAAAATATAACTACTCTGGAGTGGCCTGCAAGAAGTCCAGACTTAAATTTAATTGAAAACATATGACAAATGCTTGCAGAGCTTGTTTACGACGGGCCAGAAATAACTAGAAAGGCTAAAATGTGTCAGCGCATACAAGATGCTAAAAATAGACTGCTAGAAACACAAAGAGACGTTATTATCAATATTAATGAACATTATGAAGATAGACTGATAGAAGTCATTGAAAAAAAGGGTGCTGCCATAAAATATTAGCATTGTTTCTGCAATGTCCGAAAAATACTGTTGCCTGTGTAATGTGAAAATTTGTAAAAAAAATAAAAAATACTTCTAAATTCTGCTTTTCCATTTGTAGTATTGAATCAGTTTTTAAATGTTATTGCCATTACACTAAAACAGTACAGACTGCCTGTGCTACCTAAAACTTGAAAAAATAAAGTGTCTGAAAAATAGCGTAGTCCATCCCTATACACTGGTGAGAATATCCAACATCAGCCAAGTGCCAAAATATACAACGTCTGCCAAATGAATTTTACAAAGCCAGCAAAGTATGCATTCTGACTTAAGAAGCAGGTTTGGTTAATAAACATCAGCATGTGAACCCCTAGACTAACGACAATTAACCAAATAACACAAATGATTTGACATATTAATAGTATATTTAGTCTGTTGTCTTTTGCGGATAACCAATTCCACTGAAGTGAAATCGAAACGAAATCAATTGCAAGTCAGAATTCTATCGATTTCCAAATAATCAAACTTACCGAAAGGTTTTCATGAACATAAAAAATCCTAGTTTTATTTGATCTTCTTTTGCCCTTTGTTTTTTTAACCAAATCAGATTTGACACACCCTCGTACTACCAACCCCAGGTTGGTGGTGATTGAAATGGAGATGTATCCTGTAAATCAGCCAAATGATCCACCAACTGCCATTGGATTGGAGGTTTGCAAGATTTATCACAAGTTTCAATATTTTAAGTAGAAAGAATTTGCTTTTCCACAACACTGAAAGAAATGGTAAACTGCAACATCAGCAGTGGTTCTATAAAAGGAAAACTCCTCACTAACTGATCATCTGATACGAAGCACCAAGGTGCCATAAAGATCTCCTTTTAGGCTCTTGACACAGCCCTTTATGATATGAGAAGGAGGAAGAGGCTATAGGGCAGAATTTTACTATTAAGAACATCAGAGGTAAGGACATTTCAGAATCAGGAAGTAATTTTTTTCGCAGAAACCAGAAAATGGAGAAATGATTCTTCATGACAGGTAGAAAAAATACCGTATATCTAACCAAACCAGTTTTGGGTAAGCATCAATAAATACGAATGCCTTAGGTGAGAGATCGGATTATCCGGAGAGTTCCTTCCATCAACTGGAAGCGCTTTCGTTCAGGTGAGAATATCCAACATCAGCCTTGTGTCAAAATTTACAAAGTCTGCAAAATGAACTTTACCAAGCCAGCAAAGCATCCATTCTGACTTCAGAAGCAGGTTTGGTTGATAAACACTTACATGCAAACTCCTAGACTAATGACAATTAACCAAATATTGCACGAATAACTTGACATATCAATAGCATATTTGGTCTCTTGTCTTTTGAGAAAAACTAATTTCATTCAAGTGAAATCGAAACGAAATCAATTGCAAGTCAGAATTCTCCTATCGATTTCCAAATAATCCAACTTTCCGAAAGGTTTCATGAATATGAGAAATGCTACTTTTATTTTATCTTCTCTTGCCCTTTATTTTTTTTTAGCCCAATCAGATTTGACACGCCCTCTCACTGCCAACCAAAGGTCAGTGGTGATTGAAATGGAGATGTATCCTGTACATCAGCCAAATGATCCACCAACTGCCATTTGATTTGAGTTTTGTAAGATTTATCAAGAGTTTCCAAATTTTAAGCAGAAACAATTTGCTTTTCCACAATACTGAAAGAGATGGTAAACTGCAACATCAGCAGTGGTCCTATAAAAGGAAAACTCCTCATTAATTGATCATCTGATACGAAGCACCAACGTGCCATAAAGATCACCGTTTACGCTCTTGATACAGCCCTTTATGATATGAGAAGGAGGAAGAGGCTATAGGGCAGAATTTTAGAACTAAGAATATCAGAGGTAAGGACATTTCGGAATAAGGAAGTAATTATTTTCGCAGAAACCAGAAAATGGAGAAATGATTCTTCATGACAGGTAGAAAAAATACTGTATATCTAACCAAACCAGTTTTGGGTAAGCATCAATAAATACGAATGTCTTAGGTGAGAGTTCGGATTATCCGGAGAGTTCCTTCCATCAACTGGAAGTGCTATTGTTGAGGTGATATGCCGATGAGAATATCCAACATCAGCCTTGTGTCAAAATTTACAAAGTCTGCAAAATGAACAAAGCATCCATTCTGACTTAAGAAGCAGGTTCGGTTAATAAACGCCAGCATGTGAACTCCTAGACTAACAACAATTAACCAAATATTGCACGAAGGACTTGACATATTAACAGTATATTTCCTCTGCTGTCTTTTGAGGATAACCAGTTTCATTCAAGTGAAATCGAAACAAAATCAATTGCAATATTTGCTAATTACTCATTCAAAAATCCGTCTGCCGGAGATATCACCACAGACGCAGGCCTAAACGTAACCGTAATGCCGCTTTTCGACACCCCCACAGACACTGAATACCTAAAAATAAATAATCCTGGTATGAAAAGAACCTACATGCACTCTAGTAAATCAGAGGATTATAATATGGCTGACATAGCTAATATTAACCAGAATTACGCACCCGTCACAATACCGGACGCAACTAAACCAACAAACGCAGACAACCCTACCCTCTTAAGACCAGGAGCATACTGTGTATTAAATTACCAATTATACACGACAGAAGATCCGCCAAAAAATGTTTACATAAACGTTCCACAAATCGTTCGACCAAATGGCAAAAACGATAACGTTTACGCGGAATTTAGAATAGCATACGACGCGACAGTTACTACTTGGTACGATCAATACGAACATCCCCAAGTAGTACAAACAGGATCCACAGCTGCAGCCAGATCGATTACAGGCTTAATAGGGGACAACGACGCTTGGGAAAAACACGATATTACTAAGCCAATGAGGCATCTCCATGGCAACCGAGTTAAACAATGCTTACATGGTAGGACTACAGACATGTCACAAACGATTTGGCCTACTGCTTTCCATACAGGGAGATTTGGGAACGCCTAATCTATTAAAACCATCTGTGGCCAAAAGTCGTAAACAAAACACTTGAGAAAGATTAAAAACATCTGTTACCTACTTGACAGGCCTCCATAAAAGGATAGCGTCTGAAGACCGCTCCACATTTACACAGCAGCAGGCACACCGTCAACATGGCTGAATACTCTTCTCGCAAACCAAACTTAGATTCCGATTTCAACAGAAAATTCTTCGACAGTGCAAACACGAACGGCTTAACAGCCTATACGTTCATATATAGATTTCAAGATGAGAGCGACTTCACATGGACCGAATTCGGGCCATATTGCCATTCAGCAACAATTCTCAACTACAACATCGAGGATTGTAAGAAGTACCTCACGAAAATATTGACCACCTTACCGTCTATATTAATCTACCATGACAGAAGCTACGCACAGGCGAAGAATTGCTCTGAAAGGCCGCACTTCCACGTCATAGTATGGGCAAAACAACATCCGACTTCAAATTATGCTTTTTCGAAGCTAAAAGATTATATGAAGTCGGAAAGCGCGCTGCACCAGTATGACATGACCTGCCCCATGATATTTAAGCCTGATGGGCTAATAGACTATTTTAAGAAAGGAGAGGTTGATAGACAACTCCTATGTACTAACGACCTCTCCACAGCATCTCAAAAGATGTTCATGGAAAACCTAACCAACAAAGAATTCTCCACCACAGTACAAGCAGATGAACACTATAAAATCAACACTTCCACAGACACAGTGAGGCAGAATAAGTTTGCATTCATTAAATCACTGATGAAAGCGGCAACAGCAACAGACCAAGGTCAAATAATGAACTATGTGTACACTTCTGGTGACCAAAAAATTAAAAAAAAGAATGGAGCGTCACATACAGATCTACACCAAATATAAAAGCACTCATTTCGGACGCTGCAGCTGAAATAAACAGTGAAACAAGAATCACTCCAATTTGGCAGCAAATTTCGGAGAAAAAAAAAAAAATGATAATGTCTGAGATAGGGAAGACCTACTGGGATATTAATACGAGCCTAGATATCTACGACGAATGGTGCAATTTTCACCATATAAACCCAAAAGAATTCGGTAAGGATTTGTTCAATGTATGCCACAAAATCTTACCGAAAATAAATAGCTTCCACATACAAGGCCCCACAACTAGTGGCAAATCCTACGTGTTAAAATCCGTAGTAGAAGGGTTAATGAATTCGGTACAATACGTAGCGAAAAATCTGACAGCTTCTGCCGGATCCTGTGCTGATAAATCCATAATATATACGGATGAATTATGGTTCAGCAAGGAGAATGTAGAATTAGCGAAATGCATTTTAGAAGGCACCAAAGTACTAGTTAATGTTAAGCATCAAAGTGAAAGACTAATTGAAAGGACCCCTGCATTATCCACCAGCAATAGCGACCTTTGGAACGTCGTTCCTCATGAGGAAGAACCACTTAGACATAGAATGATTATATATGAAACACGTACTAAAATGGATACACTAAAAGAATGGGGAATATGTAAATTGAACCCATTAATGTGGCTGACTATATGGCGCGACCATATCGATTCAATCCTAAAAAATACATACATGAAAAGCCTTATAGCGACTAGAAAACCTAAGAGATCCTTAGAATATTCACATAAAGCGATAGATACGTTAAGCCCAGCTAAGAGACTAAAATTAATGACATCTAAAGAAATAATAGAAATAACTCCATCCACAATACTGAAAGAGATGGTAAACTGCAACATCAGCAGTGGTTCTATAAAAGGAAAACTTCTCACTAACTGATCATCTGATACGAAGCACCAACGTGCCATAAAGATCTCCTTTTAGGCTCTTGACACAGCTCTTTATGATATGAGGAGGAAGAGGCTGTAAGGCAGAATAAAAGATATAAAGAACATCAGAGCTAAGAAGGAGATTTCGAAATTACAAAGTAATTATTTTCGCAGAAACCAGAAAATGGAGAAATGGTTCTTTGTGACTGGTAGAAAAAATACAGTCTACCTAACCACACCAGTTTTGGGTAAGCATCAATAAATACGAATGCCTTAGGTGAGAGATTGGATTATCCGGAGAGTTCCTTCCATCAACTGGAAGCGCTATCGTTCAAGTGATAAGCCGATGAGAATATCCAACATCAGCCTTGTGTCAAAATTTACAAAGTCTGCAAAATGAACTTTACTAAGCCAGCAAAGCATCCATTCTGACTTAAGAAGCAGGTGTGGTTGATAAACACTGGCATGCGAACTCCTAGACTAACAACAATTAACCAAATATTGCATGAATAACTCGACATATTAATAGTATATTTAGTCTGTTATCTTTTGCGGATAACCAATTCCACTGAAGTGAAATCGAAACGAAATCAATTGCAAGTCAGAATTCTCCTATCGATTTCCAAATAATCAAACTTTCCAAAATTTTTCATGAATATGAGAAATCCTTCTCTTGCCCTTTTATTTTTTTTTTTTTTTTTTTTTAATCAGATTTGACCCACTTTCTCACTACCAACCGCAGGTCGGTGGTGATTGAAATGGAGATGTATCATATAAATCAGCCAAGTGATCCACCAACTGCCATTTGAGTTTTGCAAGATTCAAAAGAAGTTTACAAATTTTAAATTGAAAGAATTTGCTTTTCCACAACACTGAGAGAGATGGTAAACTGCAACATCAGAAGTAGTTCTATAAAAGGAAAACTCCTCAATAATTGATCATCTGATATGAAGCACCAATGTGCCATAAAGATCTCCTTTTAGCTGCTTGATACAGCCCTTTTGGATATGAAGAGGAGGAAGTGGCTGTAGGGCAAAATAATGATACAAAGAACATTAGAGGTATGGAGGAGATTTCGGAATTAGGAAGTAATTATTTTCGCAGAAACCAGAAAATGGAGAAATGGTTCTTTGTGACAGGTACAAAAAATACTGTATACCACGCACACCACTTTGCGTAAGCATCAATAAATACGAATGCCTTAGGCGAGAAATCAGATCATCTAGAGTTCATTCCAGCAACAGGAAGTGCTGTTGTTGAAGTGATATGCCGATAAGAATATCCAACATCAGCCTTGTGCCAAACATTACAAAGTCTGCCAAACGAACTTCATGAAGCCATCAAAGTATCCATTCTGACTTAAGAAGCAGGTTTGGATGATAAACACTGGCATGCAAACTAATGACAATTAACAAAATATTGCACGAATAACTTGACATATTAATAGTATATTTGTTCTGTTGTCTTTTGCGGATAACCAATTCCACTCAAGTGAAATCGAAACAAAATCAATTGCAAGTCGGAATTCTCCTATCGATTTCCAAATAATCAAACTTTCCGAAAGGTTTTCATGAATATGAGAAATCCTAGTTTTATTTTATCTTCTCTTGCCCTTTATTTTGTTAACCAAATTAGATTTGACACACCCTCGTACTACCAACCCCAGGTTGGTGGTGATTGAAATGGAGATGTATCCTGTAAATTAGCCAAATGATCCATCAACTGCCATTTGATTTGAGTTTTGCAAGATTTATCATAAGTCTCCAAATTTTAAGTAGAAACAATTTGCTTTTCCACAATACTGAGAGAGATGGTAAACTGCAACATCAGCAGCAAATTATCCATTGTGACTTAAGAAGCGGGTTTAGTTAATAAACGGCGGCATGTGAACACCTAGAGTAACAACAATTAACCAAATATTGCACGAAGGACTTGACATATCAATAGTATATTTGGGCTGTTATCTTTTGAGGATAAACCCATTTCACTCAAGTGAAATCGAAAGAAAATCAATTGCAATATTTGCTTTTCCACAACACTGAAAGAAGTGGTAAACTGCAACATCAGCAGTGGTCCTATAAAAGAAAAACTCCTCACTAATTGATCATCTGATAGAAAGCACCCATGTGACAAAGATCTCCTTTTAGGCTTTTGATACAGCACTTTATGATATGAGAAGGAGGAAGAGGCTATAGGGCAGAATTTTACTATTAAGAACATCAGAGGTAAGGACATTTCGGAATTAGGAAGTAATTATTTTCGCAGAAAACAAGGAAATAGAGAAATGATTCTTCATGACAGGTAGAAAAAATACTGTACATCTAATCAAACCAGTTTTGGGTAAGCATCAATAAATACGAATGCCTTAGGTGAGAGTTCGGATTATCCGGAGAGTTCCTTCCATCAACTGGAAGTGCTATTGTTGAGGTGATAAGCCGATGAGAATATCCAACATCAGCCTTGTGCCAAAATTTACAAAGTCTGCAAAATGAACTTTACCAAGCCAGCAAAGCATCCATTCTGACTTCAGAAGCAGGTTTGGTTGATAAACTCTTACATGCAAACTCCTAGACTAATGGCAATTAACCAAATATTGCACGAATAACTTGACAAATCAATAGCATATTTGGTCTCTTGTCTTTTGAGAAAAACTAATTTCATTCAAGTGAAATCGAAACAAAATCAATTGCAAGTCATAATTCTCCTATTGATTTCCAAATAATCCAACTTTCCGAAAGGTTTTCATGAATATGAGAAATCCTAGTTTTATTTTATCTTCTTTTGCCCTTTGTTTTTTTTAACCAAATCATATTTGACATCCACTCTCAGTGATAACCAAAGGTCGGTGGTGATTGAAATGGAGATGTAACCTGTAAATGAGGCAAATGATCCATCAACTGCCATTTGATTTGAGTTTTGCAAAATATCATGAGTTTCCAAATTTTAAGTAGAAAGAATTTGCTTTTCCACAATACAGAAAAAGATGGTAAATTGCAATATCAGCAGTGGTTCTATAAAAGGAAAACTTCTCACTAATTGATCATCTGATACGAAGCACCAACATGCCATAAAGATCTACTATTAAGCTCTTGACACAGCCCTTTAGGATATGAGGAGGAGGAAGAGGCTGTAGGGCAGAATAAAAGATACAAAGAACATCAGAGGTAAGAAGGAGATTTCGGAATTAGGAAGTAATTATTTTCGCAGAAACCAGAAAATGGAGAAATGGTTCTTTGTGACTGGTAGAAAAAATACAGTATACCTAACCACACCAGTTTTGGGTAAGCATCAATAAATACGAATGCCTTAGGTGAGAGATCGGATTATCCGGAGAGTTCCTTCCATCAACTGGAAGTGCTATCGTTGAGGTGATAAGCCGATGAGAATATCCAACATGAGCCTTGTGCCAAAATTTACAAAGTCTGCAAAATGAACTTTACCAAGCTAGCAAAGCATCCATTTTGAATTAAGAAGCAGGTTTGGTTAATAAACGCCGGCATGTGAACTCCTAGACTAACGACATTTAACCAAATATTGCACGAATGACTTGACATATTAATAGTATATTTGGTCTGTTGTCTTTTGCGGGTAACCAATTTCATTCAAGTGAAATCGAAACAAAATCAATTGCAAGTCAGAATTCTATCGATTTTCTAAATAATTAAACATTCCAAAATGTTTTCATGAATATGAGAAATCCTAGTTTTATTTTCTCTTCTCTTGCCGTTTAATTTTTTAAACGTATCATATTTGATACGCCCTCTCACTGCCAACCACAGGTCGATGGCGATTAAAATGGAGATGTATCCTGTAAATGAGGCAAATGATCCACAAATTGCCATTTAACTTGAGTTTTGCAAGATTTATCAAGAGTTTCCAAATTTTATGTAGAAAGAATTTGTTTTTCCACAATACTGAAGGAGATGATAAACTGTAACATAGGTAGTGGTTCTATAAAAGGAGAACTTCTTACAAATTGATCATCTGATACGAAGCCCCAATGTGCCATAAAGATCTCCTTTTAGGCTCTTGACACAGCCCTTTAGGATATGAGAAGGAGGAAGACGCTGTTGGGCAGCATAAACAGACAAAGAACATCTGAGGTAAGGAGGAGATTTCTCAGAAACCAGAAAATGGAGAAATGGTTCTTTGTGACAGGCAGAAGAAAAATACTGCATACCTAACCATACTAGTTTTTTGGGAAATTTTATTGACAGAAATTAAACACATAAGTGTGAGAAGACATCTTTCAACGACTTCGGTGGAAAGATATGATCTATTGATGTTTGGAGTAGTTGGTGCCTGATGGCGAGTCGGACGGTAATTTTGTTGCTGCGATTTATCATGTAATTTTTAAGCCAAAGGTGACTCCTTTATATCAGAAGATTTTATCCTCAGTCAGATTTTTATCTTCGTAAGTTAAAGACGTGTTTATTTTGCATCTTGCGAGAATGCCAAAAATGCAGTGCAGTGTCATATACCACTGTATTGAAACTGCAGCGGATCTATAAATCCAGGAACACTGGGAAAAATTTTCTTAAATTCACAAAAATCTGTGAGGAATTGGTAAAATCAGAGACCCCAGCAACCCCAGTGGAGACCTCAATGGAGATCCTAGCCACCCCAGTGGAGACCTCAATGGAGACCCCAGCAACCCCAGTGGAGACCTCAGCAACCCCAGTGGAGACCCCAATGGAGCCCCCAGCAACCCCAGTGGAGACCTCAATGGAGAACCCAACAATCGCAGTGGAGACCTCTTCCCTTATGAAACAAAATAAGAAATTAAAAACAAAAGTGTTGAAACAAAAAAAAAAAAAAAAAAAATTATTTTCCTTTTAAAGCAAAAGTTGCAGAAACTGCAATCAATTTTAAAAAAGTTGAAAAAAGTAAAAAAAAAAAACAAATAAGTCCACACAATTGACATCCAGGGAAATTCACTACTCCTGTTTGTTAAGTGGAGTGGCAGCAAAAAATGTTCCTGGACTTTTGACAAAGTTACCAAATTATATACAGGAACAAAATTTTACTATAAAATCAGAAGCAACAGTTGGCCGTATGTTAGGTGAGCTAGGGTTTTTTTTCAGATGTAAAAACTGGTGATTCGATTCTGGCATCAGACAATTGTACACCAATTTTCGATGCTACAATACAAGATAGGGTTCATGTGAATTGTGTTATGATAACAACACCATCTTCATTCCATCTTGTGTCAATTGAACATTTGGCTGGTGGGACTGCAGAGGATTATCGGCAGCATATTTTGCAGAGTGTTAAACAACTTGCTGATTTGCATTCGAAAGCTTCTGGTTTTTAAAGAATACTTTAAAAAAGGACAAGTAGACAGACAATTACTCTGTACAAACGACTTAAGCAGCGAAGCCCAGAAAATGTTCATGGAAAGCCTGACTAATAAGGAATTTTCCACTACAATCCAAGCTGATGAACATTACAAGATAAATACCGCTACAGACACTGTTCGACAGAACAAATTTGCCTTTATAAAATCCCTGATGAAGGCTGCAGCGGCAACAGACCAGGGACAAATTATGAACTACGTTTACACCTCCGGAGACAACAAAATAAAAAAAGAATGGAGCGTGACATACTGCTCCACACCCAACATTAAAGCACTAATCTCCGACGCCGCTGCTGAAATTAACAGCGAAACAAGGGTGACACCCATATGGCAGCAAATCTCAGAAAAAAAAATTTTTAATTTCAGAAATAGGAAAAACATATTGGGACATAAATACGAGTCTAGACATCTACGATGAATGGTGTACTTTCCATCATATAAACCCTAAAGAATTCGACAAAGATTTATTTAATGTATGCCACAAAATTCTCCCTAAAATAAACTGTTTTCATTTACAAGGACCAACCACTAGTGGAAAGTCTTACATACTAAAATCAATAGTAGAAGGACTGATGAATTCGGGTACGATACGAACCGAAAAATCAGACAGCTTCTGTTTCGGATCCTGTGCCGACAAGAGCATCATATATACAGACGAATTATGGTTTTCCAAAGAAAATGTGGAACAAGCCAAATGTATACTAGAGGGTACAAAAGTTCTCGTAAACGTTAAGCATCAAAGCGAACGTTTAATAGAGAGAACACCAGTACTGTCGACTAGTAACTCTGACATTTGGAACGTAGTTCCACATGAGGAAGAACCATTAAAACATAGAATGATAATTTATAAGACACGCGGAATTATGGAAAATCACAAAGAATGGAGTATCTGTAAAATAAATCCGCTAATGTGGCTTACAATATGGAGAGAACATATAGATTCAGTATTAAAAAACACGTACATGAAGAGCCTCATAGTTACGAGGAAACCTAAACGCTCATCAACATACTCACACAAAGCTATAGATACACTAAGCCCTGCAAAAAGATTAAAAACAAATACTACAGAAGACATCATAGAAATTACACCATCCACCATTCTAAGTCAGTCTCAAGAATTATTTACAACACCACAACCCATAGACGAATATGTTGCCAGCCCAAGTTGGGTCATCCCCGACACACCCGAAGAAGAACAAAACTCAATTCCAAAAAACTTTCTACAATCGTTACTAAACGATCCATTCGTTGAACCGCAATGTAAATTTGATGAAAATCAGCCAGCACAATGCTGTGTAAATCACGGAACAAACTTTCATTTGTGTAACTAAAGAAAATAAATAATTTCGTTACTGTAAATAATGCATTTGTCATTTTTTCCGCATGTGATTTTTATAACTTTGTTTTCTCAATCTCAGCCTGGGATTTTTTCAACTTTCTTTTCCTATCTAAGTTTTAATTTATTATTATTATTATTATTTTTATATATATTATATATTATATATATATATATATATATATATATATATATATATATTATATATATATATATATATATATATATATATATATATATATATATATATATATTTATATATATAGATGTATATAAAAGTAAAGTAAAAAAACATGACATTAGATATATTTTTTTTAATTAAATCTCGGACTTAGATCATTGAAGAAAGTTGAAAGAAAAATAAAATTTTTGGAAAGAAATCTAAGTATTAAAGAAGGCACCTCCTCCGGCCTTAGCTTTTACTATATTTACTATTGTATTCTATTCTAACCTTAGGTTTAAGCCTTTCTCCATGGTGACGCTAAGGTGACGTCACCTGTACGCGTCACCATGGAGAAAGGCTTAAATGATACATACAAAAAAATAGTTTTTTGACCGGGCACCAGTTAACCACTTGACTATTTTTTTTTTTTTTTTACTTGAACAAGACTGGAACAAAAGTTTGGTAGAATTGAACTGTAATGTTCACTTGCTTGAAGCAGTTTCTTCTCGCATTAAGAAGGAACTGCATGCGTATGAGCATAATAAATTTTCGGATGGCTGTGTAGCATGGCATATTATTATGGCCATGAATTCATTAAGGTACAGTAATAAATATCGCCATGTTACATAGATCAAAGATTTTATTGAGGAACAAGGTTTGCCATTATGTGAGGTAACCAGATTCCTTGGACAAAGGCTCCATGTCATTTTTAAGCTAGGAAGAATATATTTCTCAATTTTTTCGCATTTAAAAAAAATGTGTATTTTAAAACCCAATAATAAAGTGGTTAAAAAGCTGAAAATGCTTGTTAATAATGAAGCAGCAGTTATAGAACTGCAAGTGCTTGGGATAGTGGGAAAATTGTTTTCAGGCCCATGGATGAAAACATTTTACACTGACCGGAGTGTAACTCAAAATCCAGTAAACACTATAACTGTTGTGAAAAGTGTCATTCTAAATTTAAAAAATTTTTGGAGAATTTTGTGATTTTTCTTAAGTTGAAAAAGACTTTTTTGGTAACTTGTTACCAGAAAAAGAAGAGAATATTTTCTGGTTGCCCCAAATAATTTTTTGTTGTTTCACAAAATGTTTTCTGCATCCTTCCAAGGAATAATTGAAGTCTTAGAACGACAATATAGTAAGTCTTTCTCTACTGTGGAAAATTCAGTGGAAACGATTAACTTCCGTTTGAAAAGCATACAATGGAAATTGAAAGCGTTATTGGTGAGTATTGTGAAAAGAAAGAATTTCTCCAAATGCTTATGTATCCAGCATTAGTAACTTACTTAAAGCAAAAAGGGACAATGTTTCTGCATTTTTGAACAACCTAAGTGAAGCTGAATTTTATAAATATTTCAATTTGGCAATAACGTACAGTAGCCACATGCGTGTCGAATGGAAGTCCAAACAAAAACTTGTAGAAGCTGAAATGAAAAAGAGAATTAAAGAAGAAGGTGTCATACAAGACAGAAACGAACGTAACCAAACTCAGAAGAGGATAATGAAAATAAATCACTTCATTTCTGACATTCAGGGGGAATTTCCTTCTTTCGAATTTGAGTATGTTGCAAAAACTTTCGATATACTACACGGCGAACTAACTGGTCAACGAATTACCCACATTTGGAATGTCAATTCTGTTGACCAGTTATTTGGTGGGTCAGTTAATAACTTTTCTGATCCATTTTACAATGTTTTCTATGAAAATGAAAGTGAAGACTATGAATTACATAAATGTGATATGGCCACAGGTTATATTGTGAATGATTTGGACATCACATAGTGACTTTCCCGGATAGGACAACCACATGAAGCAGATTGAGGAATATGGAATCACATCTTAATTGGTTTTGTTCCCAGGACCACTTTAACTTGAAGAGGAAGCACCTGTTAGGGGGTCACAGCTATGGCAAACATAGCAGAAAAAAACAGTCCTTTTCATGAAAGTCTGATAACATGCATTGCATCTTTCTTCAATTTCAATGTTACTTAGCTGAATAAATCAAGAGTGTAAATGATTGCATAAAAAATCATTTTTAATACTGTCATAGCTAAATATAAAAATATGTGATAAAAATCAACAAAATGTATAACATTTTAAATGAGGATACCTGCATTTATCAGCTACCTATTCAATGAAATTTATACAGTATTAATTTTGTATTATGTTAGCCATGACATTTTTTCATGAGATATTTTGAAAATTTATTAAGTTGAGCATAAAAAGACCATAAAATTTCATAAGTATACTTAAAATTAGTGTGGCACCATGCATCGTAGCGAGCTGAAAAGAATTATTCATAAATATATGATTTGTTTTTTACGGTTTATCACCCATTTAATAATTATTTAGGGCTGAAAAATATTTCGGGGTTAGGAATAATTCTTTCTTTACATTCAAGCGATCTGGGAGAAAGAAAGAGAAGACAGAAGAAAAAGAAAAAAAATAATAATACGAAAACAGGTCATAAGCGAGCACACACACACTCAGCTGACACATAACAGGTGTGAAAAATATCCAGGTCAAAGTACCTGACCGAAATCCGCGAAAAATGGAAGTTGTTATCAATTGGTTGGAGAAACGAATTTTAGGGACAATGAAAAAAATATTGGTAAGTAACAAATGAAAAGGGTGTCATTGAGATGATAGTAAAAGTCTAAGGGGATGGGGAAGTGTATCAAGGATATGAAAACAAACCATTAATACGAAAACCCAGACAATTTCTCGAGTTGGAAAAAGCCACCCAAGGTGATGTCGCTTTTTTTGAGATAATACAGATTTTTATTATCGGCCGGAGGAGAATGAAATATTTTTGTTGCGTTCAGAGAAACGCCAACAGGTCTGAGAAATCCCTTTCTTAGATCATATCCAATTAGCGATAAACTGCTTGACAAATACCACGTGTTTGGAAGGTGTCATCTCAGTCGTTCATGGTGGGGACGATTTAAATTGATATTTTTTTAAAACAAGGTTTTCTTTCCTAAAACAAAGCCACGGATTGTCCATGCCCGATTAAAGACGTCACGAAGGAAGGAGGAAAGATACTGACCAGAACCTCATTGGCCGAAGGCGGTCACATGATACATGAAGAAGGAGGAAAGACACCTGACCAGGACCCCATTGGCCGAGAGCGGTCACATGACGTGCGAGAGAGGAGGAAAGATGCCCGACCAGGACCCCATTGGCCAAGAGCGGTCACATGACATATGAAGGAGCGGGGAAGCTGGTATACGCCCCCCAGAGGCACAGTAAGGAAGTAGGAGTGAAAGTAAGTTACTGAAAATGGAAAATCCCTAATCAGAAATAAGAAGGGTGGATACGTATTTAGAATTATCAAAAAACCCCTGGCGCCGACAGACCCACCCCAGTTTTGACTGCATCAATAAAAGCGAGACCCCAACCGACAGAAATCAGTTGCAGCCACGGATGGCGAGAGAGTTCAGCCGCAGACGACAAGCAGAGATGAGCGCCCAGTGTTGAAACCGCGTCAAGATAGCTGACCAAGATTCACGCACACTTCTGGACTCTTCTTCAACCAAAAACAAGTAGTTTGAAGAGCGTTGTGCCACAATCCACAGAATGGGTCGGGAGGTAGGAATAATCTTGTGTACCGAGCAATTAGACATAAAAAGTTTGTTACCTTTTTCTTCAATATTTTTGACCTTGTGAGTTTTTATTTTTCTTGTGTGTTATCACCCCTGTTGGACTCAGCTTGCATACGGCCCAATCCCTGTTTGATCCCGTCTGTCTAAGATCAAATCACAACGTGGGTAGGCAGACCGGAGATCAGTGCAGTTACCCTGGTAACCAGGCGTTGGAAGCGACGAGGCTGGTATCAATCTAACCAAAGGGTTAGAACGTCACCTTTGGAGCAGCGAGGAGCGAACAGCTGGTGCCGCGAACGGGATCGAACGACACAGTCGACGCTGCGACCAGGGGGGACGACGTCACAAATGGTGCCATGACCAAAGGATCAACCCTGAGACAGCCACGTCACGTCGATCGACCGCTGTTGCCGAGAAATTTCAAATAGGACTCAAAACCACCCGGGACTGAAAGGAACGAGAACAGAATCGTCTGTAAGGTAGGACACTTTTATTTCCCAACCTCGATTGTTGCTGCGTAGATTGTCTTTCTCTCTAAATATGTCGGACTATGATTCAGATAGAGCAGTGGGGATGAAGAGGGAGTAAGACAAGGGTTGTCAGCTGATTTAAGAAGGCTGTTAGGTGGACCGAGGGTCCCAGCATTTGACGGCAGCGGAAAGAATTTAAAAACTGGCTGGCAATCCTGGAGAAGAGCCGAAAGTTATTTCTTAACTTTCAGACCACGAAACCCTGTATTAGGCATACGATGCCACAAAAAGGAAAGCGTCTGAATTCATGAAGGAGCTCTTGGAGAGTCAACCCACTTGTCTTGGGGAAAGATTAAAGGGACTATTGACCAAGGAATTACGCCCGACAAGGGCACGGCTATAGAGGCCATGAGGGCCCTCCTAAAACTGACACAACTATGGGGACTTAAACCCCGGGAGAATTGGGGCCCGAGCAGAGAAGCTGTCATCATTGGCCTTCCCGGAAGTGGTCAGAGACAATGCGGTCATGCAGGCTCAACTAGCAGACCTGTATGTGGAGGCGCTAAGTGATGAGCGTGTTCGTCACGACGTGTTGAAAGAGGGACCGCTGAGACTGTCGGCAGCAATAGAGCTGGCCAAGGAGAGCCAGGGCATATGGGAAAAGGTGAAGAGGTGTAGAAGGAAACAGATACTAAGTCAGGAGGCCGGAAGAAGTGGGGTAGGCGGAAGACCACCCGCGTGGAATCAGAAGGTTAAATTAGAAGTAGATCAGGCTGAAGTATGGGAAGAAGACCCCAATGGAAAGGCATGGTCGACCAGGCATGGCTTTTATATTTATTTAGTGAGCTTTTAATTCATTTATATTTCTTTGTCTTTATTTTAAGAAAAAACCCAGAAACCATATCTCAGCAGGCATTTTATTGTTTTTTGAGTCCTCCAATTTTTATAAGACTGAGGAAGTATTACAAAAATATGCCAGTATTCCGCCTGGAAAACCAGTTGTATGTGGACATGTTTTTAAAAAAACTTTATGAACAAGCCACGGTTAATGAAGAAGCCAATTGGGCATCATCGGAAAATGCCAAAAATGGATTCCCAAAGGTAACAGTTGGCCGAGCAATGCACCTTAGGCATCTATATAGAAACAGGCATGAGGGAAAAAATTTTTTTAAATTTATAATAAGAATGTGAGGAAGTGGCCCATTCTGAGACACCTGAAGCCCCAATTTCTTCAAGTCTAATGGAAGAAAAGAAAAACTTGAAAATGTGAATCTACAGACAAAAAAAAAAAAAAAAAAAAAAAAAAATTCAACTAAAACAAAAAATTAAGAAGTTGACAGTATTGTTAAAAAAAAGAAAACAAAAACGTCCGAAAAAATACAATCCAGGATGATTCATTATGCCTTCTTATAAAGTGGCGTGGCTAGAAGAAATGATCCTGAACTTGTGGAAGATTTCATCTCTATTATACACGACCCCAAATTTGACATAAAATCTGTAACCACAGTTGGCCTAATGGTGGGCGAACTTTGTTTTTTTTTTTTTCAGATTTAAAAACTTAAATCAATTTTAGCATCGGAAAATTGTAGCCTCATTTTCGATGCAAAAAAAGATGGGATACATGTAAACTGCATGATGGTCACAATCCTATCATCATCTTATCTTGTGCCAATTGAACGACTTCCATGGTAGAACTGCTGAGGACTACAAAAACCATATTAGTAGTGCAATCATAAAGCTTGCTGAAATATATTCACAGATATTATCAATCTGTGTTGCTAACTGCCATACAGCAGTAATCAATAAAATTAAATGCTGATTGACAGACGGGGCACCAGTTAACCAGTTGACTGTTTTTTTTTATTGGAGAAAGAGTGGGGCACCCACTTAATTGAATTGAATTGTAACGTGCATCCGTTAGAAGCCATTTCCAACAGAGTCAGGAAAGAATTCAAAGCCTGTGAAGAGAGGATATTCAAGCGTTCTGAAGAGTGCATCGCATAGAAGATTATTATGGCACTGAATTAATTACGATTCAGTGATGAGTACAATCATGTGATGCAGATGGATAACTTCATCAAGAAAGAAGGCTACAAAGTGACAAGATTCCTTGGAAATCGGTTGCACGTAATTTTTCAGTTAGGTGGTATGTATTTCTTCATTTTTGAAAAACTGCTCGGTCTGTTACCAAAAAATAAATTGATTATTAAATTAAAAGATCTCATAGAGGAGGAAGCAGCAAAGATCGAACTTCAAATACTTGGCATTCTAGGGAAGATGGTGTCTGGGCCCTGGATGAACAAATTTTACACAGACTTGAAACATACACAAAACCCAATCAACACAATGAACATGGTGAAAAATGTGATAGAAGAGTTAAAAAAAAAAAAAAAAAAAAAAAAATGGAGGACTCAAAGGCAATACTGCTGGCAGAACAAGACTTCTTTGGGGACATTTTGCCAGCAACAGTAAAGGATATAATAATGCTTGCCCCCCAGAAACGAACAATTGTTTCAAGATATGATGACTGCCTGTCTGAAAGGAACTGTTTCAGTTTTGGAACGGCAGTACAGGCAGTGATTTGTGACAGTACAGACCACCACAGAATCGGTTCTATCATCTGTAAGGCAACATACAATGGAGGTTGAGAGTGTAATAGGCGAGTATTGTGAGAAGAAAAAAAGTATCTCCAATGCTTATGTCTCCAGCATAAGCCACATTATCAAGGCCAAAAGGAATGATGTGTGGAGCTATGTAAATGGTTTGGAGGAGAGTACTTTTCAACAATACCTGGATGTTGCCATGGAGTATAACACCAATATGAGCAAGGAGCAAAAAGGTGAAAAAGAAATTTTGGAAGCAGAAATCAAGAAGAGAAATGATAAAAAAACAAAGCCATCAACAAAAACAGAGAAGGCGACAACTGCAGAGGAGGATAAAACAAATAGATATAACTACTTCTGCTATAAAGGCAGAATTCCTGGACTTGGCACAAGATTTTGTAGAGAACATCTACAAAATCTTCACTGGCGATATAGTTGGCCGCAGCATAAGATATATTTGGACAGTTGATTCTGTTGATACGTTATTTGTAGGATGGGCCAATGGATTTTCTGACCCAGATTACAACATATTTTATGAACAGGAAAATGAATATCAACTGGACAAATGTGAATTGGCGACCGATTATATCATGCACGATCTACTGCTTAATACTTAACAGCCCAATTTCTACATCTGGCAGTAAGGACTCCAAGCATTAGGTTAGAGTTTTTGATGGGCGTGGAACCACATCTTAATTGCTGTTGTTCCCAGGGCCACTCTGACCCGGAGTGGTAGCAGGTGTTTGGGTTCCATCTATGGGAAAAAAAGAAAAAAAAAAAAAAAAACATTTTATTTTATCTTCTCTTGCACTTTATTTTTTTTTAAACCAAATCAGATTTGGTACTCACTCTCACTGCCAACCACAGGTTGGTAGAGATTGAAATGGAGATGTATCTTGTAAATCAGCCAAATGATCCACCAATTGCCATTTGATTTGAGTTTTGCAAGATTTAGCACGAGTTTCCAAATTTTAAGTAGAAAGAATTTGCTTTTCCACAATACTGAAAGAGATGGTAAACTGCAACATCAGCAGTAGTTCTATAAAAGGAAAACTTCTCACTAATTGATCATCTGATAGAAAGCACCAACGTGCCATAAAGATCTACTATTAAGCTCTTGACACAGCCCTTTATGATATGAGGAGGAGGAAGAGGCTGTTAGGCAGAATAAAGATACAAAGAACATCAGAGGTAAGGAGGAGATTTTAGAATTAGAAAGTAATTATTTTCGCAGTAACCAGAAAAAGGAGAAATGGTTCTTTGTGATAGGTACAAAAAATAGTGTATATCAAACCACACCAGTTTTGGGTAAGCATCAATAAATACGAATGCCTGAGGCATGAGATCGGATCATCCTCAGAGTTCATTCCAGCAACTGGAAGTACTGTTGTTGAGGTGATTTGCCGATAAGGATATCCAACATGAGCCTTGTGCCAAAATTTACAAAGTCTGCAAAATTAACTTTACCAAGCTAGCAAAGCATCCATTCTGACTTAAGAAGCAGGTTTGGTTGATAAACACTGGCATGCAAACTCTTAGACGAATGACAATTAACCAAATATTGCACGAATAACTTGACATATTAATATTCTATTTGGTCAATTGTTTTTTTGCGGATAACCAATTCCACTCAAGTGAAATCGAAACGAAATCAATTGCAAATCAGAATTCTCATATCAATTTCCAAATAATCAATCTTTCCAAAATGTTTTCATGAATATAGAGAAATGCTAGTTTTATTTTATCTTCTCTTGCCCTATATTTTTTTAACCAAATCAGATTTGACACGCCCTCTTACTGTCAACCAAAGGTCAGTGGTGATTGAAATGGAGATGTATTCTGGCTCCGTGGTGAACTATTCTAGTTTGCCACGTATCTTAGTGTTACCTTAAATGGTTCGAATTACAGTATCGAATTATTCATCTTCCAAGTTTATAGAATTAATATTTATTTAGCTTTTAATGGCTATATTACTGATTTTATTTATAGATGGGAATAGAGGAGGGTGAGTTTTCACATGGTCAGGCTTTGTGAGAAAATTTAATTGGCTTCAGTAGAAGTCCATAGCCGAGTTTTGTTTATATTTGAAAAACTCTGAAGAGAAGATTTGTTTAGTTTTTTGAGAAACTTGGAAGAAAAGAATTAGTTAGCTTTGGTAGAATTCCAAAGCTAAAAGAAGTAATTTTATTCGCTAGGAGGGCAATTATTTCATTTGATTTATTTGTTTGTTGATTCGGAGAATCAACGTTTCTTTTTGTTTGGCAGAGTCATTCGATGCGGGGAATTCTACCCCTATTCACGTTCTTTATTTTTAAATAAGATTTAAAAGAACTCCAAAGCTAAAGATTTAAAATATTTTAAAGGATATCCTTAATTGAATAAGATTTTAAGATCCTAGACTAGGTTAGGATTTGTGTTTTACAATTTACTCTTTCAGCTCCAGACGATGTGAAAAGGAGAGTTTCTCAGAAAGAAAAAGAAATATTTGAAGAAAGAAGAAACACAAAAGGAATTGAATTGATTGTTAAAAAAAAGAAAAGAAAAGCTACTTTAACAATACTGTTTTGTAAGTAAAATTTCTTATGTTCAATTTTGTCTGTTACCCACTTAGCATATGGAACAATATGCATGTAATTTTTGATTTGTTGAAATAAATATTTATCTATGAACACTAATGGTTTAGTTGTTTATAAGATTGTCTGCTTCATTGAGTGGGTTTGTTATTTATTTTCTATGAAGAAGCCAGGAACAAAATTGGCAGTTTAATCCGGTGTCTTATTAATGTATAATGTATTACTTTAAGATCGTATATAGGTAAAACTTAAATTTGATTGAGAATTTTTCATTTGAAATTGGGTTTTTAACATCAACCTACACACCGACACACAAGAGACACTATATCTCTCTCTCTCTCTAAAAAAATTATTTTTTCTTCAAGTTTATTTTTTCTTCAGTTTTGGGCAAGCATCAATACGAAGGCCTTAGGCGAGAGATCGGATCATCAGCATAGTTCCTTCCAGCAACAGGAAGTACAGATATTCAGGTGGTAGTATGCCGATGAGAATATCCAACATCAGCCTTGTGCCAAAATTTACATTGTCTGCTAAATGAACTTGCCAAGCCAGCAAAGTATCCATTCTGACTTAAGAAGCAGGTTTGGTCATTAAACACTGGCATGAGAACTTCTAGACTAACAACAATTAACCAAATATTGCACGTATGACATGACATATTAATAGTATATTTGGTCTGTCGTCTTTTGAGAATAACCTATTTCATTCAAGTGAAATTGAAACAAAATCAATTGCAAGTCAGAATTATTCTATCGATTTCCAAATAATCAAACTTTCCAAAATGTTTCATGAATATGAGAAATCCTAGTTTTATTTGATCTTCTCTTACCCTTTATTTTTTTTTAACCAAATCAGATTTGACACGCCCTCTTACTGCCAACCAAAGGTCAGTGGTGATTGAAATGGAGATGTATCCTGTAAATGAGGCAAATGATCCACCAATTGCCATTTGACTTGACTTTTGCAAGATTTATCAAGAGTTTCCAAATTTTAAGTAGAAAGAATTTGCTTTTCCACAATACTGAAAGAGATGGTAAACTGCTACATCGGCAGTGGTTCTATAAAAGGAAAACTTCTCACTAATTGATCATCTGATACAAAGCATCAATGTGCCATAAACATCTCCTTTTAGGCTCTTGACACTACCCTTCAGGATATGAGAAGGAGGAAGATGCTGTAGGGCAGAATAAAGATACAAAGAACATCGGAGATTTGGAGGAGATTTATGAATTAAGAAGTAAATATTTTCTCAGAAAACAGAAAATGGAGAAATAGTTCGTTGTGACAGGTAGAAAAAATACTGTCTACCTAACCACACCAGTTTTGCATAAGGATCAATAAATACGAATGCCTTAGGCGAGAGCGGATCATCTGCAGAGTTCCTACTAGCAACAGGAATACAGATATTCAGGTGGTAATATGCTCATAAGAATATCCAACATCAGCCTTGTGCCAAAAATTTACAAAGTCTGCTAAATGAACTTCATAAAGCCAGCAAAGTATCCATTCTGAATTAAGAAACAGGTTTGGTTAATAAACATCAGCATGTGAACTCCTAGACTAACGACAATTAACTAAATATTACACGAATGACTTGACATATTAATAGTATATTTGGTCTGTTGTCTTTTGAGGATAACCAGTTTCATTAATGTGAAATCGAAACAAAATCAATTGCAAGTCAGAATTCTATCGATTTTCTAAATAATCAAACTTTTCAAAATGTTTCATGAATATGAGAAATCCTTCTCTTGCCCTTTATATTTTTTTTTTTTTTTTAAATCAGATTTGACACCTTTCTCACTATCAACCGCAGGTCGGTGGTGATTGAAATGGAGATGTATCATGTAAATCAGCCAAATGATCCACCAACTGCCATTTGAGTTTTGCAAGATTCAAAAGAAGGTTACAAATTTTAAGTTGAAAGAATTTACTTTTCCACAATACTGAAAGAGATGGTAAACTCCAACATTAGCAGTGGTTTTATAAAAGTAAAACTCCCCACTAATTGATCATCTGATACGAAGCAGCAATGTGCCATAAAGGTATCCTTTTAGCTATTTGACACAGCCCTTTTGGCTGTAAAGAGGAGGAAGTGGCTGTAGGGCAAAATAATGATACAAAGAACATCAGAGGTAAGGACATTTCGGAATTAGGAAGTAATTATTTTCGCAGAAACCAGAAAATGGAGAAATGATTCTTCATGACAGGTAGAAAAAATACTGTATATCTAACTAAACCAGTTTTGGGTAAGCATCAATAAATACGAATGCCTTAGGTGAGAGATCGGATTATCCGGAGAGTTCCTTCCATCAACTGGAAGCGCTATCGTTGAGGTGAGAATATCCAACATCAGCCTTGTGTAAAAAATTTACAAAGTCTGCAAAATGAACTTTACTAAGCAAGGCAAAGCATCCATTCTGACTTAAGAAGCAGGTTTGGTTAATAAACACCGGCATGCCAACTCCTAGACCAACGACAATTAACCAAATATTGCACGAATGACTTCACCTATTAATAGTATAATTGGTCTGTTATCTTTTGAGGATAACCAATTTCACTCAAGTGAAATCGAAACAAAATCAATTGCAAGTCAGAATTCTATCGATTTTCTAAATAATTAAACATACCAAAATGTTTTCATTAATATGAGAAATGCTAGTTTTATTTTACGTTCTGTTGCCGTTTAATTTTTTTAAACATATCATATTTGACACGCACTCTCACTGCCAACCACAGGTCGATGGCGATTAAAATGGAGATGTATCCTGTAAATGAGGCAAATGATCCACCAATTGCCATTTAACTTGAGTTTTGCAAGATTTATCAAGAGTTTCCAAATTTTAAGTAGAAAGAATTTGCTTTTCCACAATACTGAAGGAGATGATAAACTGCAACATCAGCAGTAGTTCTATAAAAGGAAAACTTCTCACTAATTGATCATCTGATACGAAGCACCAATGTGCCATAAAGATCTCCTTTTAGGCACTTGACACAGCCCTTTAGGATATGAGAAGGAGGAAGAGGCTGTAGGGCAGCATAAACAGACAAAGAACATCAGAGGTAAGGAGGAGATTTCTCAGAAACCAGAAAATGGAGAAATGGTTCTTTGTGACAGGCAGAAGAAAAATACTGCATACCCTAACCATACTAGTTTTTGGGAAATTTTATTGACAGAAATTAAAACATAAGTGTGAGAAGACATCTTTCAACGACTTCGTGGAAAGATATGATCTATTGATGTTTGGAGTAGTTGGTGCCTGATGGCGAGTCGGACGGTAATTTTGTTGCTGCGATTTTTCATGGAATTTTTAAGCCAAAGGTGACTCCTTTATATCAGAAGATTTTATCCTCAGTCAGATTTTTATCTTCGTAAGTTAAAGACGTGTTTATTTTGCATCTTGCGAGAATGCCAAAAATGCAGTGCAGTGTCATATACCACTGTATTGAAACTGCAGCGGATCTATAAATCCAGGAACACTGGGAAAAATTTTCTTAAATTCACAAAAATCTGTGAGGAATTGGTAAAATCAGAGACCCCAGCAATCCCAGTGGAGACCTCAATGGAGACCCCAGCAATCCCAGTGGAGACCTCAATGGAGACCCCAGCAATCCCAGTGGAGACCTCAATGGAGACCCCAGCAATCCCAGCGGAGACCTCAATGGAGACCCCAGCAATCCCAGCGGAGACCTCAATGGAGACCCCAGCAATCCCAGCGGAGACCTCAATGCAGACACCAGGAATCCCCGCGGAGACCTCAATGGAGACCCCAGCAATCCCAGTGGAGACCCCAGCAATCCCCGTGGAGACCTCAATGGAGACCCCAGCAATCCCCGAGGAGACCTCAATGGAGACCCCAGCAATCCCCGTGGAGACCTCAATGGAGATCCCAGGAATCACCGTGGAGACCTCTTCCCTTATGAAACAAAATAAGAAATTAAAAACAAAAGTGTTGAAACAAAAAAAAAAAAAAAAAAAGATTTTCCTTTTAAAGCAAAAGTTGCAGAAACTGCAATCAATTTTAAAAAAGTTGAAAAAAACAAAAAAAACAAATAAGTCCACACAATTGACATCCAGGAAAATTCACTACTCCTGTTTGTTAAGTGGAGTGGCAGCAAAAAATGTTCCTGGACTTTTGACAAAGTTATCAAATTATATACAGGAACAAAATTTTACTATAAAATCAGAAGCAACACTTGGCCGTATGTTAGGTGAGATGGGTTTTTTTTTTTCAGATGTAAAAACTGGTGATTCGATTCTGGCATCAGGCAATTGTACACCAATTTTCGATGCTACAATACAAGATAGGGTTCATGTGAATTGTGTTATGATAACAACATCTTCATTCCATCTTGTGTCAATTGAACATTTGGCTGGTGGGACTGCAGAGGATTATCGGCAGCATATTTTGCAGAGTGTTAAACAACTTGCTGATTTGCATTCGAAAGCTTCTGGTTTGAGTGTCAATCATACATACAAAAAAATAGTTTCAAATATAAAGTGCTGCCTGACTGACCGGGCACCAGTTAACCACTTGACTATTTTTTTTTTTACTTGAACAAAACTGGAACAAAAGTTTGGTAGAATTGAACTGTAATGTTCACTTGCTTGAAGCAGTTTCTTCTCGCATTAAGAAGGAACTGCATGCGTATGAGCATAATAAATTTTCGGATGGCTGTGTAGCATGGCATATTATTATGGCCATGAATTCATTAAGGTACAGTAATAAATATCGCCATGTTACATTGATCAAAGATTTTATTGAGGAACAAGGTTTGACATTATGTGAGGTTCCCAGATTCCTTGGACAAAGGCTCCATGTCATTTTTAAGCTAGGAGGAATATATAATGCCTTAGGTGAGAGATCGGATTATCCAGAGAGTTCCCTCCATCAACTGGAAGCGCTATCGTTGAGGTGAGAATATCCAACATCAGCCTTGTGTCAAAACTTACAAAGTCTGCAAAATGAACTTTATCAAGCCAGAAAAGTATCCATTCTGAATTAAGAAGCAGGTTTGGTTGATAAACACTTGCATGCAAACTCCTAGACTAATGACAATTAACCAAATATTGCATGAATAACTTAACATATTAATAGTATATTTTGTCTGTTGTCTTTTGCGGATAACCAATTCCACTCAAGTGAAATCGAAATGAAATCAATTGCAAGTCAGAATTCTATCGATTACCAAATAATCAAACTTTCCGAAAGGTTTTCATGAATATGAGAAATCCCAGTTTTATTTTATTGTTGGGCAGAATAAAGATACAAAGAACATCAGAGGTAAGGAGAAGATTTTGGAATTAGGAAGTAATCATTTTCTCAGAAACCTGAAAAATGGAGAAATGGTTCTTTGTGACAGGTAGAAAAAAATACTGTCTACCTAACCACACCAGCTTTAAGTAAGCATCAATAAATACGAATGCCTTAGGCGAGAAATCGAATCATCCAGAGAGTTCCTTCCAGCAACAGGAAGTACCGATATTCAGCAGCTGGTAATATGCTGATGAGAATATCCAACATCAGCCTTGTGGCAAAATTTACAATGTCTGCAAAATGAACTTTACCTAGCCAGCAAGGCATCCATTGACTTAAAAAGCGAGTTTAATTAATAAACGGCGGCATGTGAACTCCTAGACTAACAACAATTAACCAAATACTGCACGAATGACTTGACATATCAATAGTATATTTGGGCTGTTATCTTTTGAGGATAAACCCATTTCACTCAAGTGAAATCGAAAGAAAATCAATTGCAATATTTGCTTTTCCACAACACTGAAAGAAATGGTAAACTGCAACATCAACAGTGGTCCTATAAAAGGAAAACACCTCACTAATTGAACATCTGATATGAATCACCAATATGTCATAAAGATCAGCTTTTAGGCTTTTGATACAGCCCTTTATGATATGAGAAGGAGGAAGAGGCTATAGGGAAGAATTTTACTATTAAGAACATCAGAGGTAAGGACATTTCGGAATTAGGAAGTAATTATTTTCGCAGAAACCAGAAAAATGGAGAAACGATTCTTCATAACAGGTAGAAAAAATACTGTATATCTAACCAAACCAGTTTTGGGTAAGCATCAATAAATACGAATGCCTTAGGTGAGTTATTTCCATCAACTGGAAGCGCCATCATTGAGGTGAGAAGCCGATGAGAATATCCAACATCAGCCTTGTGTCAAAATTTACAAAGTCTGCAAAATGAACTTTACCAAGCCAGCAAAGCATCCATTCTGACTTAAGGAGCAGGTTTGGTTAATAAACACTGGCATCTGAACTCCTAGACTAACAACAATTAACCAAATATTTCACGAAGGACTTGACATATTAATAGTATATTTGGTCTATTGTCTTTTGAGGATAACTAATTTCACTCAAGTGAAATCGAAACGAAATCAATTGCAAATCAGAATTCTCCTATCGATTTCCAAATAATCAAACATTCCAAAATGTTTCATGAATATGAGAAATCCTAGTTTCATTTTATCTTCTCTTGCCCTTTATTTTTTTTTTAACCAAATCAGATTTGACACGCCCTCTCACTGCCAACCAAAGGTCAGTGGTGATTGAAATGGAGATGTATCCTGTAAATGAGGCAAATGATCCATCAACTGCCATTTGATTTGAGCTTTGTAAGATTTATCAAGAGTTTCCGAATTTTAAGTAGATAGAATTTGCTTTTCCACAATACTGAAAGAGATGTAAACTGCAACATCAGCAGTGGTTCTATAAAAGGAAAACTTCTCACTAATTGATCATTTGATACGAAGCACCAATGTGCCATAAAGGTATCCTTTTAGGCTCTTGACACAGCCCTTTAGGATATGAGGAGGAAGAGGAGGTCAGAATTCTACTACAAAGAACATCAGCGGTAAGGAGGAGATTTTGGAATTAGGAAGTAAATATTTTCTCAGAAAATAGAAAATGGAGAAATAGTTCTTTATGACTGGTAGAAAAAAATACTGTATACCTAATCACACCAGTTTTGCATAAGGATCAATAAATACAAATGCCTTAAGCGAGAGAGCGGATCATCAGCATAGTTGCTTCTAGCAACAGGAAGTACAGATATTCAGGTGGTAATATGCTGATGAGAATATTGAACATCAGCCTTGTGCCAAAATTTACAAAGTCTGCCAAATGAACTTCATGAAGCCAGCAAAGTATCCATTCTGAATTAAGAAACAGGTTTGGTTAATAAACATCAGCATGTGAACTTTTAGACTAACGACAAAAAACCAAATATTACGCGAATGACTTGACATATTAATAGTATATTTGGTCTGTTGTCTTTTGCGGATAACCAATTCCACTCAAGTGAAATCGAAACAAAATCAATTGCAAGTCGGAATTCTATCGATTTCCAAATAATCAAACTTTCCGAAAGGTTTTCATGAATATGAGAAATGCTAATTTTATTTTATCTTCTCTTGCCTTTTATTTTTTTAACCAAATCAGATTTCACACCCCCTCCCATTACCAACTTCAGGTAGTGGTGACTGAAATGGATATGTATCCTGTAAACACTGTGCAACACTTAAAATATGTACAGAACATCTGTGGTCATTTTTATATTCACAATGGCATGAAAAATCCATTTCTAGCCTTCTTTTTGTTGAATTAGGCATAGTTTTTGCAAAATTGTCACTTTCAAGAATCTTGGCAAAAATGTTAAAAATAAATTTCTTACAACATTGCACGGATATATTTTGTATATGTTATGATGTGCTTACATGTAACCGTGTTTATCACTTAATACATTATGCCTTAAAACCTGTATTTAATACATTTTATATTTCTTTATACTTTTTCTATCGGTTTCGAAAATGACGTCAAGACAGTGCAGAAATGATCTAAACAGATTATGCTAGATATGTGGCGAATTAACATTTGCTAAAGAAAAGCACAGCATTACAAGTCATATCAAGAAATTGTACAACACGTACTTTCATTGTGACATAGGAGACCAAGACAAGTCACGGGCTCCTCATGTTTGTTGCCTTACATGTGTGAAGACACTGAGCACATAGTTTGCAACAAAAACTGTTCACATGAAGTTTGGTGTGCCTATGATTTGGCGTGAGTAGAGAGATCATTCTAATGATTGCTATTTCTGTCAGCAAGACTATATGGGTTTTACTACGGCAAAAAAAAAAAAAGAATCACATTGTTTGCCCAAATTTGCAATTAGCAATGCGCCCAGTTGAGCAGTCAAAAGATTTGCCTGTGGCCAAACCCCCAGATCCAGAAATGTGGAGTTCAAGCAGTGGAGATGAACATTCCAGTGATGAAACAGTAGAACTTAATGATCTAGAAAGCATGAATAAACCAATACTATTTTCTCAAGAGGCTCTAAATGACTTGTGTAGAGATCTCTATTTAACCAAAGACAAAAGTGAGCTTCTAGCATCAAGGCTTAAAGAACGTAATCTTCTTAGAAAAGGAGTGAAGATAACATTGTACAGAAAACGTTCACAAAACCTGCATGTATTGTTTACCATGAAAGAGGACTTACGCTTCTGTAATGACGTTGCTAAACTTTTTGAAGAACCAGAAATACCATATGATAAAACCAACTGGCGACTTTTATTAGATGCATCCAAAGAAAGCATCAAATCTGTTTTGCTACACAACGGCAACACTCCGCCATCTGTTCCCATAGCTTACAGTGCAACCATAAAAGAATCATATGAAAATTTAAAAACAATTCTAACGAGCGTACAATATAATAACCATAAATGGCATATTTGTGCAGATTTCAAGATTGTAGCCATGCTTACAACCTGGCTATACTAAATTTTGCTGTTTCCTATGCTTATGGGACTCCAGAGCAAGAACAGAACATTATATACGCAAGGATTGGCCCGTTAGAGATGAAATTGAGCAAGGGAAATATAATATTAAGCACAAACCACTTCTGCAAAGTGATAAAATCCATTTACCACCTTTGCATATTAAACTTGGTTTGTTTAAACAATTTGTGAAAGCCCTGGACAAGGATTCCCTCGCATTTGCATATCTTGCAGAAAAGTTCCCTTCCTTAAGTCAAGCTAGGTATCTTCATAGGTCCTCAAATTCAAAAAATTCTACTTTATGAAACTTTCAACACACATCAAGAAAAAAGAAAAATTTGCCTTTTAGTCATTCAAGAAAGTTTATGATAAGTTCCTTGGAAAATATCGTTCAGAAGACTATGTGCAAGTTAGAAATGATCTAATACGTCATTATCATGATATGGGGTGTAACATGTTCCTTAAAGTTCATGTACTCCACTCTCATTTGGACTTCTTTGCGGAAAATCTTAGTGATGTGAGTGATGAACATGGCGAGAGATTCCATCAGGATATTTCAGTGATGGAGAAACGTTTTAAAGGAAAATAGAACCCTGGCATGTTGGCAGACTACTGCTGGAATAGAAAAAGAGAAGATGACACTATACACAAGAGGGTTAAGAGGACAAAAAGTACATGAAAACAGTGCCTAATCTAAGGGGAAAAAAAAGGTCAGATTTGGTGTCAATATAGTTTTCTAACACTTAAACTGGTCTTGTGTGGCGTGCACTTTTTTTTTTTTTAACTTGAAATATGTTGCACAGTGTTATTTTTGCAGAAACCAGGAAATGGAGACATGGTTCGTTGTGACAGGTAGAAAAAATACTGTATACCTAACCACACCAGTTTTGGGTAAGCACCAATAAATACGAATGCCTTAGGTGAGAGATCGGATCATCCTGAGAGTTCCTTCCAGCAACAGGAAGTACAGATATTCAGGTGGTAGTATGCTGATGAGAATATCCAACATCAGCCTTGTGCCAAAATTTACAAAGTCTGCAATATGAACTTTACCAAGCCAGCAAAGTATCCATTCTGACTTAAAAAGCAGGTTGGTCATTAAACGCCGGCATTAGTATATTTGGTCTGTCGTCTTTTGAGAATAACCTATTTCATTCAAGTGAAATTGAAACGAAATCAATTGCAAGTCAGAATTCTTCTATCGATTTCCAAATAATCAAACTTTCCAAAATGTTTCATGAATATGGGAAATGCTAGTTTCATTTTATCTTCTCTTGCTCTTTATTATTTTAACCAAATTAGATTTGACACACCCTCGTACTACCAACCCCAGGTTGGTGGTGATTGAAATGGAGATGTATTCTGTACATCAGCCAAATGATCCACCAACTGCCATTGGGTTGGAGGTTTGCAAGATTTATCACGAGTTTCCAAATTTTAAGTAGAAAGAATTTGCTTTTCCACAATACATAGAGAGATGGTAAACTGCAAAATCAGCAGTGTTTCTATAAAAGGAAAACTTCTCACTCATTGATCATCTGATAGAAAGCACCAATGTGCCATAAAGATCTTCTTTTAGGCTCTTGACACTGCCCTTTACGATATAAGGAGGAGGAAGAGGCTGTAGGGCAGAATTTTACTACTAAGAACAACAGAGGTAAGGAGGAGATTTCGGAATTAGGAAGTAATTATTTTCGCAGAAACCAGAAAATGGAGATATGATTCTTCACAGGTAGAAAAAATATTGTATATCTAACCAAACCAGTTTTGGGTAAGCATCAATAAATACGAATGCCTTAGGTGAGAGATCGGATTATCCGGAGAGTTCCTTCCATCAAATGGAAGCGCTATCGTTGAAGTGATAAGCCGATGAGAATATCCAACATCAGCCTCGTGTCAAAATTTACAAAGTCTGCAAAATGAACTTTACCAAGCCAGCAAAGCATCCATTCTGACTTAAGGAGCAGGTTTGGTTAATAAACACTGGCATCTGAACTCCTAGACTAACAACAATTAACCAAATATTTCACGAAGGACTTGACATATTAATAGTATATTTGGTCTATTGTCTTTTGAGGATAACTAATTTCACTCAAGTGAAATCGAAACGAAATCAATTGCAAATCAGAATTCTCCTATCGATTTCCAAATAATCAAACATTCCAAAATGTTTCATGAATATGAGAAATCCTAGTTTCATTTTATCTTCTCTTGCCCTTTATTTTTTTTTAACCAAATCAGTTTTGACACGCCCTCTCACTGCCAACCAAAGGTCAGTGGTGATTGAAATGGAGATGTATCCTGTAAATGAGGCAAATGATCCATCAACTGCCATTTGATTTGAGCTTGTAAGATTTATCAAGAGTTTCCGAATTTTAAGTAGATAGAATTTGCTTTTCCACAATACTGAAAGAGATGGTAAACTGCAACATCAGCAGTGGTTCTATAAAAGGAAAACTCCTCACTAATTGATCATCTGATACGAAGCACCAATGAGCGATAAAGATCTCCTTTTAGGCTCTTGACACAGCACTTTAGGATATGAGGAGGAGGAGGAAGAGGAGGTCAGAATTCTACTACAAAGAACATCAGCGGTAAGGAGGAGATTTTGGAATTAGGAAGTAAATATTTTCTCAGAAAATAGAAAATGGAGAAATAGTTCTTTATGACTGGTAGAAAAAAATACTGTATACCTAATCACACCAGTTTTGCATAAGGATCAATAAATACAAATGCCTTAGGCGAGAGAGCGGATCATCAGCATAGTTGCTTCTAGCAACAGGAAGTACAGATATTCAGCTGGTAATATGCTGATGAGAATATTGAACATCAGCCTTGTGCCAAAATTTACAAAGTCTGCCAAATGAACTTCATGAAGCCAGCAAAGTATCCATTCTGAATTAAGAAACAGGTTTGGTTAATAAACATCAGCATGTGAACTTTTAGACTAACGACAAAAAACCAAATATTACGCGAATGACTTGACATATTAATAGTATATTTGGTCTGTTGTCTTTTGAGGATAACCAGTTTCATTCAAGTGAAATTGAAACAAAATCAATTGCAAGTCAAAATTCTCCTATAGATTTCCAAATAATCAAACTTTCCAAAATTTTTCATAAATATATGAGAAATCCTTCTATTTCCCTTTTATTTTTTTTTTAATGAGATTTGACACCATTTCTCAATTCCAACCGCAGATCGGTGTTCATTGAAATGGAGATGTATCATATAAATCAGCCAAATGATCCTCCAACTGCCATTTGAGTTTTGCAAGATTTATCACAAGTCTCCAAATTTTAAGTAGAAACAATTTGCTTTTCCACAACACTTAGAGAGATGGTAAACTGCAACATCAGCAGTGGTTCTATAAAAGTAAAACTTCTCACTAATTGATCATCTGATACGAAGCACCAATGTGCCATAAAGATCTTTTAGGCTCTTGACACAGCCCTTTAGGATATGAGGAGAAGGAAGAGGCTGTTGGGGAGAATAATGCTACAAAGAACATCAGAGGTAAGGAGGAGATTTCGGAATTAGGAAGTAATTATTTTCTCAGAAACCTGAAAATGGAGAAATGGTTCTTTGTGACAGGTAGAAAAAAATACTGTCTACCTAACCACACCAGTTTTGAGTAAGCATCAATAAATACGAATGCCTTAGGTGAGAAATCTGATCATCCGGAGAGTTCCTTCCAGCAACAGGAAGTACCGATATTCAGCTGGTAATATGCTGATGAGAATATCCAACATCAGCCTTGTGGCAAAATTTACAAAGTCTGCAAAATTGACTTTACCTAGCCAGCAAGGCATCCATTGACTTAAGAAGCGGGTTTAATTAATAAATGGTGGCATGTGAACTCCTAGACTAATAGCAATTAACCAAATATTGCACGAATGACTTGACATATCAATAGTATATTTGGGCTGTTATCTTTTGGGGATAAACCCATTTCACTCAAGTGAAATCGAAAGAAAATCAATTGCAATATTTGCTTTTCCACAACACTGAAAGAAGTGGTAAACTGCAACATCAGCAGTGGTTCTATAAAAGGAAAACTCCTAATTGATCATCTGATACGAAGCACCAACGTGCCATAAAGATCACCGTTTACGCTCTTGATACAGCCCTTTATGATATGAGAAGGAGGAAGAGGCTATAGGACAGAATTTTACTATTAAGAACATCAGAGGTAAAGTGATTTCGGAATTAGAAAGTAATTATTTTCGCAGAAACCAGAAAATGGAGAAATGATTCTACATGACAGGTAGAAAAAATACTGTATATCTAACCAAACCAGTTTTGGGTAAGCATCAATAAATACGAATGCCTTAGGTGAGAGATCGGATTATCCGGAGAGTTCCTTCCATCAACTGGAAGCGCTATCGTTGAAGTGATAAGCTGATGAGAATATCCAACATCAGCCTCGTGTCAAAATTTACAAAGTCTGCAAAATGAACTTTACCAAGCCAGCAAAGCATCCATTCTGACTTAAGAAGCAGGTTTGGTTAATAAACGCTGGCATGTGAACTCCTAGACTAACAACAATTAACCAAATATTGCACGAAGGACTTGACATATTAATAGTATATTTGGTCTATTGTTTTTGAGGATAACTAATTTCACTCAAGTGAAATCGAAACGAAATCAATTGCAAATCAGAATTCTCCTATCGATTTCCAAATAATCAAACTTTCCGAAATGTTTTCATAAATATAAGAAATGCTAGTTTTATTTTATCTTCTCTTGCCCTTTATTTTTTTTTTAACCAAATCAGATTTGACACCCCCTCTCACTGATAACCAAAGGTCGGTGGTGATTGAAATGGAGATGTATCATGTAAATGAGGCAAATGATTCACCAATTGCCATTTCATTTGAGTTTTGCAAGATTTATCACGAATTTCCACATTTTAAGTAGAAAGAATTTGCTTTTCCACAATACTGAAAGAGATGGTAATCTGCAACATCAGCAGTGGTTCTATAAAAGGAAAACTTCTCACTAATTGATCATCTGATAGAAAGCACCAATGTGCCATAAAGATCTCCTTTTAGGCTCTTGACACAGCCCTTTAGGATATGAGGAGAAGGAAGAGGCTGTTGGGCAGAATAAAGATACAAAGAACATCAGAGGTAAGGAGAAGATTTTGGAATTAGGAAGTAATTATTTTCTCAGAAACCTGAAAATGGAGAAATGGTTCTTTGTGACAGGTAGAAAAAAATACTGTATACCTAACCACACCAGTTTTGAGTAAGCATCAATAATTACGAATGCCTTAGGTGAGAAATCGGATCATCCAGAGAGTTCCTTCCAGCAACAGGAAGTACCGATATTCAGCTGGTAATATGCTGATGATAATATCCAACATCAGCCTTATGTCAAAATTTACAAAGTCTGCAAAATGAACTTTACCTAGCCAGCAAGGCATCCATTGACTTAAGAAGTGGGTTTAATTAATAAACGGCAGCATGTGAACTCCTAGACTAATAACAATTAACCAAATATTGCACGAATGACTTGACATATCAATAGTATATTTGGTCTATTGTCTTTTGAGGATAACTAATTTCACTCAAGTGAAATCGAAACGAAATCAATTGCAAATCAGAATTCTATCGATTTCCAAATAATCAAACTTTCCGAAATGTTTTCATAAATATAAGAAATGCTAGTTTTATTTCATCTTCTCTTGCCCTTTATTTTTTTAACCAAATCAGATTTGACGCCCCCCTCTCACTGATAACCAAAGGTCGGTGGTGATTTAAATGGAGATGTATCATGTAAATGAGGCAAATGATCCACCAATTGCCATTTCATTTGAGTTTTGCAAGATTTATCACGAGTTCCCAAATTTTAAGTAGAAACAATTTGCTTTTCCACAATACAGAAAAAGATGGTAAATTGCAATATCAGCAGTGGTTCTATAAAAGGAAAACACCTCACTAATTGATCATCTGATACGAAGCACCAACATGCCATAAAGATCTCCTTTTAGGCTCTTGACAAAGCCCTTTACGATATTAGATATAACGCACAGCTCATGGGAGATCCTGCTTTATTGTAGACTTTAGACACACCCTTCCAGTGATTCTGAATGGAACAAAAGCTGATGAGGCAAATGCCACTATAAAGTCTTCCTACCTGTGGAGAGCATTGTCATAAAGCTGAGACTCACAACCAACATGAGAGTGCAGCTCAGTGGTTATGAGGAAGCTGGTACTTTTTCTTACCAATTATTGGATTTTAGTAATAGCACTTTGGTTGGTGAGCAGGATGGCCTGGTCAGTTTGACTTTTGGACATATGCGCCATATTTAAAGGAATTAATGACTAGAATGTTTACTAACCAAAGGAATCAGCTTACAGACCACAACTGGCTAAGAACCTGTGCCATTTTAGCTCCAAATAATGTGGCAGTTGATGATTTGAACATGAAATTTCTGTAACATTTGACCGGTGAGCGTTGCAGTTAAAATTCCCTTGATGCTGCACTAAACACCAATGAAGCTGCGAATTATCCAGTTGAATATTTGAAGAGCCTAAAACCAGCAGGCCTCACAATTTACACCTCATAAAATAAAATCAAATAAAGTCAATATAGTTATTAACGAGTACCACCGTGCCAGGGACAGGAGTTAAAACGTGCATCCTCTAACTTTCATATAAGACCTGCGCCTGTGAAGAAATTTATTTTTATAAGGGGAGATAATCACTACATAATAAAGGGAGATAATTTATAAATAAAACAAGACACCGGATAAACAGGATGTAAACAGAGCCGGAACTAAAAACAGTATGCCACCAATAAAGAGAAAAAAAACAGGGGGCGTTGGTCGAGCCTTACGCTAAGAGATCGAGAACAGAGTGGACGGTACCCGGACACAACTTCCTAGGACCGGGAACAGACTTAGAGAGGCTTAAGTTTGCGGTACCGAGAAGCAAGCTAGACCAGGCAGCAAAAAAACACGACCTAAACTACAATGATAGCGACGTATCAACAGTAGACGCAGATGAACAATTTCTACGAAGACACTCAGGGGACTCGACTACTGGGCGCAGGTTCTCGCACTCTCATCAGGCTCAAACACGCGGCAGGACTTTACCAGTACTTTAGACCAGACAACGAAGCTAGCATACGCGATACTGCCGATAGTAGCACTACTAATAGCGCGGAAGGCATGGAAGTTAGCGTGGGCCACAACGAGACGTCCGAATCGGGTAACGACGGAGGATGGTCAGCCCAATCATGCCGACCGAAAGCGGCAACATGGCAGGAAAGTTCATATTTAAGCGAAAGTTCAAGAACCTTGTAAAAACAACAGACATGAACAACGTCAAAGCGACATTTAAGAAATACAGACAAAACGAGGAGGGCATACACAACGTAGGACACTACCGTTGGACATACGTTAAATCACAAGACTACATAGTGCCATACCACCTGATGACGTGGGTACAGCAAATCAAGTGGTAAAACACGCCACAAGCTACAGGGTAAGCAGAGTAGGATTTACCATCGACAACATAATATGCGGGGAATGGACGACAAAGAGCAACGAGGAAGTATTCGTGCCGGACATATACGTAGACAAGGGACAATACATAGGCTACGGCAACCTCATCTCGCTGTCAGATGTGCCCAACAACGAATTCAAATTTATACAGCTGATGACGGCAAATGACGCCGAGCTATGCAAGTACATGTATGCATACGGAGCACCGATACAGACGGTAAACTCGATACCGAACTCGGGTAAGATCACAACAATGACAAAGGAGACAAACGTCAACATGATAGACCTACACGACTTGCGAGAGATGCCCAGCGTCAAAAAGCTGAGACAGGGAGACTCCTACTCCCACCTGTGGCACAACCACTCGCTGCTGAGAAGACCACTAACAAACATGTACACGCAGGACAACTACGGACCTAGACCACAACGCGGCGAGAAAGAGAATGTGAACAGACAACATGGAAGATGTGTGCATGAACGAGGTGGCGGACGTGAGCTTCAACCACCACCAACTGCGCAAGACGAGCGACACAAAAAAGTCTACGGACTTACAACTAGGTACAGGGTGGAAGAGAGCAACGTGATCGTTTGTAGTGGCTAACAGGAGAGCGATAAACAAGGTCCTGTACACCAACGAGGACGAACCGGAACCGGTGCTAATACACGTACCGCCAATCATCAGACCAAACGAGGCAATAGGCACGCTATACTTCAACTTCGAAATCACGTACGTGCTAGAAGTGGAATGCTGGTACGACGTGATCGTACATCCGCAGAAGGTGCCAACAGGCACTTCCACAGGCAAAATCCCAAGGGACTGGCTCACGGACGTACTGTCCACATAAACAAGTAAAACAAACAACAATAACCACTCGACATTCCGAAGTCAAAAAGGGAGGAAACGAGCAACACATAAGAGACACCAAGCAGGAGTTCATTCAAACATCGGCCGAGGTCAAGTCAAGACGTACGCACAATGAGATCCGCATCAAAACAAAAAAACGATGGCAACACAAATCGAAGAGGCAAGAGCAGTAAACGAAGCCATCCTAAATGACGAGGAGACAAACGGCAAACAGCTAAAGGCATACACGTGGATATATAGGTGGGACAGGCCCTCAGAGTTTAAGTACGAACTACAAGACACAATAGGCACCATACGCAACACGCTAATATACAGGCCAGACAAAAAAAAAAAAAAATACCTGGCTTACATCGCAAACAAACACCCGTACATAGTCGTACATCACAAGGTGGGACCAAGCAAAATCAATGCTTGCAACGACATCGACCACTTCCACATGATTACGTGGCACGCCGAACATCCAACGGCAATACACAGCTTCATCATGCTAAAAAAACTGATGGCGATGCAGCCGGACAGAGAATACACAATGAAGTGTCAGAGAGTATACAACCCGTACGGGCAAAAGACGATGCTGAGAGCTGACGGTAAAACAACCTAAAGAGTGCGACAGCGGCAGCAGCGGAGACGAACTGATCGACAAAAGGTCCACAGTGAGAGGCAAAAAATACGAATTTGTAAAGAAAATGACGAAAAAGTGCAACAGCACCGACTTGGGAGACGTCATAGTGTAATACAAAAACAGCACAAAAAAAACAGTATGGCAAACAGTGGGACGATTTTTATAAAAACACCGCCAACGTAAACACCATCATAACGGCGGCAGCCACAGATGTCAACAGAGTGTAAAGTCACACCCTTCTGGGAGCAGATCGCCGACAAGCGCAAATTTTTTACGAGAAACAAAAACAGATACTGGAGCATCGTCCAGTCTCTCAACATACTCGAAGAGTGGTGCACACACCACGGGTTTGACATCGACCAATTTGCGAGAGACACGTTTAGAGTATGCCACAAAATAATGCCCAAAGTAAACTCCCTGCACATAAGCCTGACAGATATATTAATTTCTTTTCTGTGGATTTATCATGAACAAAAGAAGGAAGTCAGGGACGTTACAATTGATACCATGTTCCTACAAATTAATGTTTCAAAATTCTTCTTCTGACAATCTTGGAACTGAAACCAGAAATTCCAGCACCCAAAGAACTGAAATTGTATTCTATCCTCACAGACCGAATAAATTCTTTGTTATGCATATCTTGCTAATATTAAGCATATGGATACTGATTTTTGTTAAATCAAATGCACCATTGTTTTTTCTTTTCTTTTTAAATCAGCCTGGTATATTTTGTAGCAATCTGTGTAAATCCTTTCTTTTGATCAAACTACCTTTGTTAAAGTGAAGGTTATTTAATAAAGTGAAACCCTGACCCATGACAAAGAGTCTGTGAGGAGCATGGTACCATGACATACAAGATGACTGTACAAAATCAAGTGACAGCAAATAAATCTTACAAATGCGATTGGAAATTTATAACAAGATAAAATTCGCGCATGAAAAAGTGAAGAGACCATCTCTCAATCGTAATATTTTTGCTTTTTAAGTGCAGCTGAAAAAGTATGCAAACATTCAAAATGATGTACCATTGAAAAAACAAATGGTTACAAATGTGATTATTTTCTTTCTAGAAAGACACTTCTCTGTTAAAAATTAGACAATGTCTATCAGGGAGATAACTCTCTGTCTTAGAATGAGAAGCAGAAAAGATGAAAGAAAAAAAAAATTTCAGGGTAAATCTCAGGATACCCGGCCTAGTTCCAGAGTCCCCCCACCCCACAATGGGAGGGGGGACCTCTTGGACCTTCTACCAGGGCATTCCAGTATGCCTAATGCACTAGACATCCACTGATATCTCTCCCTGGGATAACTGGGACATGGACAGGGTGACATACAGCCTAAATGGAACCTAACAACATCCAGCTGTTGACAGCTAGGACTTGGTCGTGCCATGTAGGCCCCTGGTATCCAACCTATTGTGCAGATCTTCAACCAGACATTTAAGGGGAAGCTTGGAAGGAGTGAGTCATCAGACTTTGCATGGCAGGGTAGGTTGCAATGATAGCGTCATCTTCACTCGTGATAGAAAAATTGTTGTGGCAGTTGCCCTTCAAAAAGTATATGACTGTTTCAAAAGAGTCAACCCCTAAAACAGACAAATTTTGTCTGAGCATGGATGGTAGTTGGGACAGTCCACAGGTAGCCAGAGGCACTTGTGTAAAGCCAGATGAACTGCCTTGCTTAAAAAGGCAGTTAAGAATACAAGCAGTTTAAAACTTAGCAAGTCACTACTATATATGAAAATCAGATTTTACAAAGGATAAAAGAAAATCACATTTGTAGGAAGACTTCATTGCCTAGTGAAGTGTGTGGAAAAGTTCATTCTCAGATGAGTGAATAAACTGAATGGAGAGACCCCATTTCATTGTGAAGTATGTGGAAAAGCTTTCTCTTATGCAAGTTAAAAAGGCATATGAAAATACACTGTTTGAAACTCTTCAGTAGTTAAAGGAAATTTCAAAATGCACTCGAATATGCTAATTGAGGAAATGTCTTTGATATACAGTTTGCAATAACTTTTTCAATGGAAATGATCACTTAAAAAGGCACATGAAAATACAAGAGAGAGACTCCCTTTACTTGTGAAGTCTGTGGAAAAGACTTCTCTTTCAGAATGACGACACATTCTTAAGAGAAATTGCAATCAATTGTAGAAAAATATTCTTCAAAAGAAAGATGAAATTATCCCAAATAAAATCAGAAACAATTTGTTTCGTGATTATTAAACAAAACATAAAAATGTTTAGTCACTGAAATTTCAATTTATAATTATAAGGTAACCAAAATAGTCAGGTGGGAAGAAATGATCACTGATACACAAATGAGTCACGTGCCAGTAAAGTAATACGAGTGGGGGTAATACTCTTGACCATTGCAGGTTCTTTGAACATACACGCACATCTGTCATAACTTGAGCAGCAGTGAGGATACGTGGCAGTGTCAAAGCAGATCATTCCAGGTTGTCTGCTTTATGCCATTTGGGAATGAGGTGGATGCTGCCATGGTGGCCCATCCTGCCATGCAAAGTTTAATGATGTGCAAATATAGAGGATCTACAAACAGCACCTGAGAAGGTGTAGTGGAAGACCTCCATAAAAGGTTGGATACCAGGGGCCTAAAGTCCCAGCCATCAACAGTTGGCCTGATCATGCTCCCACCAACTTGGCCAGCTGTGACTTTCAGGAGGCCATTAGGGTCCACTTTGGCCGTATGGGCACACCATCCTGGTTATCCTGGAGTGGTTGGTCCATTGAGGTCTTCTGTAAATGTGGTTGCAAGACTCCTATGAGCCTGACCCGCATCGCCCAAGCCTGCGGACTTAGCTGCCTTTGAACAAAACGTCATGATAACCTCGGTTCCAAACTGAGCACGATGTTAAAAAGGGGCAAGGGCAAGGGCGTTGGTCGGGATTTAGATGGTTATAGGCCCATAACTCTGCTAAACACAGAGTTAAAGATTTTGGCCAAGATCCTGCAGGAGCACTTGAAGTCAGTTGCCAAGTCTCTGTTGGGCCGAACAATTCAGAGCAACCTGCATCTGATCTGCACGATCATAGAGGGTGTAAAAGACAATGAGCAAGCCGAATTCCATCGTACCCTCAAGGCTTCGCTGTCAACGAAGCATGACAATAATAATTGGGTTGATGAACTATCCCTCATCCTTCTTTCACTGAGAAACATTCTCAAGGACGATTTAAAATGCTCACCAGCAGAACTTGTTTTTGGTACGTCGCTGTCATTACCCGGACAGTATTTTTCACCGGCTGTAGATACATCTCCAGTTTCTTCTTCCTTTGTCCGGGACTTGCATAGCCGATCAGTCCAAGGCATTTAATAGGGTTGACCATTCATTATACTAATGCAAAAAACAGAGGAACTCATATGAAGGATGAGATGGAAAGCATACTTTTTCCTTCGACAGAATAACTTACCAAACAAAAATGAAGTTTACGGTTTTAACAGTAAAAAAGCAGCACCATTCATGGATAGTTTATCTGGTTTTGAAAAGAACTTACTGGAAATAATAAATAACATAACAGTCCACGAAAAGAAATGCCGTTTCCAAAAACCCCAGTAAGCAGATTGAACCTACAGCCTGTCAAAGATTGCTCAGACCTCACAAAAGCACGCATAATAGCCAAATACAGTGGTCAAATCACTCGCATCCATGTGCACACACACCTGGGTATATGTGAAGCATGAATATGTATATACATATTGGCAAAAACAATAGACTACTCACATGTACGTGTGCAAACCCTACACAACATAGGAAATGTGTGTATGTATGTATATATGGATGTATATGTGTGTATACTAATTCCTTATAATAAGACAGTATGCGTGTATAGAGAGAGAGAGTTCGCATATACATGTGTGTGTGTGTGTGTGTGTGTGTGTGTGTGTGTATATATATATATATATATATACACACACATTGACAAAACAAAACTGCTCATGGGCATGCACATGAACCCTACACAACATAGGAAGTGTGTGTACATATGTGTATACTAATTCCTTATAATAAGACAGTATATATATATATATATATATATATATATATATATATATATATATATATATATATATATGGAGGGAATATACATATTTCTAAGAATGCTGACAAAAACATAAAAAATGGAAATAGATCTAAGAACACACAGGGGTCATTAAAAGATAAGAATTTATATATAGATATCTTTCTCAACCTTTCTCTCTCCAGTCTTAATTGTTTTATTACCCTTCAAGCAGAACTTTTTCACTGCCAGTTCAAGAAAGACATTTAGGTCACTAACACACAAAAAAATAGAATGTCTAATATCGAGAATATTTAACATCAAAAAACATAAAAATTAATTCCTTTTAATAACATGTGGAAATATCCACCCTTTGCCTGATGAAAGTCATGATACCAGAAACCCGTGTAGCAAAATTATGGAAAATAAAGCATTATAATTTTTTTAAAAATCCACATTACAAACAAAAACGTTTGCGGTTTCTCTCTTTTTATTTATATATATATATATATATACACACACACACACAAGGTGGGCAATCATTACAAAATCGATGTGGATAAGTACCATAAAGCTATTGACTAAGAAGCTAATAAGTTTTATAAGAAGGTGCGGAACAGTTGGGAAAAGGCCATCAACAATGAGGCCAAAAAGATAGCCACTGAATTGAGAATTGATGAAAGTATTTATAAATTCCATAAACAGCAAAATCCATCACAAGACCACAAAACTAATTTCCATCACAACCCACAATACAGATTGCTCAATACAACTAAAATATCAGTAAAATTAGTAAAAGTATCCTTGAAAGAACATGAAAATATACAAAAAATAGCCTAGAAATTAACCAGTGGCATAATACAGCAGAAGCCATAGAATGGTTTACTAATATAAAAAGAATATATCTCTTGATAATTCTCTACGAATTTTCAGACTAATTCTTCACAGACAAAACATAGATGCCAGTAAATTCATTGAGGATGTATGGAATATACTTAATCAGAAATCACCTAAGAAAAACTTACTTGTATTTACAAGGAGTTCCAGATAGTGGGAAATTGACAGTTGCTAGATCAATTGCTGATCTATTTCAACATTCGGCCACTACACAAGTAACAACAAGTTTCCCCATTCATGAGTCTTGTTAATGTCGAAATCGGTCTCATAGAGGAACCGAATATGACAATGGAGACATTGCAAACATTTAAAAAAAAAAAAAAAAAAAAAAAAAATCAGTGAGGGTGTTGATACTTAAGTTAATATTAAATATGGTCCAGATCAGACGATTAAACGAACACCTTTGATAATAATTTCTAATAACGATTTCGACCAACATGCTCGATATACTGAAAAGGAAGCATTTAAATCACGTTATACAAGATATAATTTTATCATAAATTCTGATTTCTTAAAGAAATGTAAAAGACCCTCGAATCTTGCAATCTGGAATAGTTTGTTCGAAGAATATATATTATCAGAAGACTCAAACTCGGATAATGACATTAATATCTCTTCTTATTTAGATGAATATGAAAAGAGTATCAAACCTAGAGAAGACGAGAGACAGGATAATTCAGAAACACCAATCTGTAGAAGAGGACTCAAACGATCAAGTGGACAGCTCTGGTATATCCAACCAATTTGATATTTGTGATTTTTACCTCACCCTCACTGAACATCTGCTGATGTCTGCTATCAATTTAGCTAAAGATTACTGTCCTATTAGTGATAATGAGGTTAAAATCATAAAGCAGGTGCAAAAACCTATTTTATATCATAATGGTTGTCTGTAGACTAAAAGAAACACAGAATTTTACATTGCTATGCATGTTTGATTCTGCTGAGGCATGCAAGCAAGTTAGAATTTTGTTATTGTGGTGATTAAGATTTTTTCGATATTAAAGATGCCGGACTTTACATAGATAGTGTAATTGTCCTCTGTAAAACAAGTTCCCAGAGTGATTGAGAAAGAAACTGATTAAATTCTTCAAAATCATGAACTAAAAATTGCCACAACCACCAATGCTAAAGTGGTCAACTTTTTTGATGTGACCTTGGACTTGTTTACCAAATTGTATAAAGACCTAACCGAAGGTCTGTTAACAATGAATCCAATCATCCACCTACTATTTTAAATAATTCGCATAAATCCATCCAATTTAGATTATCTAAGTCTAGTACTAAGGAAATATTTGATGATAAAATTAAATATATAAAAGCATCAGCACAAAGCAAACAAAGTAAAATATAGAATAATTAGAAAAAACAAAAACGGTAAAAAAAAACAGGGACACAGTAATGTTATGGTTTACCCCCCACACACACACACACACGCACCTTATAATCATAGTATTCAAATGAATATTGGAAGAATTTTCGTAAATTTAATTCATAAGCACTTAAATCACTCTACAACATTAGAGATTTTTAACAAAAACAATGTAAAGATCAGTTATAGCTGTGTTAGAAACATCGAAAAATTGATATCCAGTCGTAACAATATTATACTAAATAAATACATCAACCAAAACAACAATGTCAATCAATTAAAAAAATAAAATAAAAAAAAAAACGGATCTGTCCCTTAAACAGTTAACTGTATACTGAGCTAGTATACATTCCGGTAATGAGATCAAGTTTTATATTGGTTCTACAGAAATCCTTGGAAATTTCATTTCTATCATCAACGAATGACTTTAGGTAAGGTAAGATACACAAATAGTAATACTCTCTTCAAACATTTCTGGCTATTAAAGAATGGTGATAATTCACCCATTATTCAGTGGGATATTGTTGCTAAAGCCAAATCTTACAATGGGAAAGGCAATAGATGTAATTTATGCCTTGTAGAAAAATTAGCTATCTTAAAACACTTCAATAACATTAATTTATTAAACGAGAGATGAATTGATGGTCACATGTAGACATGAAACTAAATACCTGTCATTAAGGAATTTTGATAGCTTGTAGACAAGGTTGGGATCTGGGTAACCCAGATACCCACTATGACCAATCATTTCCCAGATCTCAACCCCTATCAAAATTCCTTAATGACATCATTACCCCAATACCTACCCACCAATTAAAGCATCACATCCACCCAACCTAAGGTATCTTAGCATCACTTGACATTAAAAATTTATTCCCAAATGCTTCCATCAATCAAACATTGACATTATCTTCAACTCTGTGTACAAATAATTCTATCCCACCTCCATCTATCAAACCAAATATCCTCAAAAAATTATTATACGCATGCACAACCAAAGTCCCCTTCTATGACTATAATGACAACATCTAAACCCAAACTAAATGGTGTTAGTATGGGAAATCTGCTCAACCCATGCTTCTCCAATTATTACATGTGCCATGTAGAAAACACAATATTTAAACAGGCCTGCAAACTTAAGATAGACAATATTTTTATTTTAGCAAAAAACACAAAAGAAATACATACTCTCATAACGACATTTCGAAAAATACTGTCCTTAACTTTATCTACAAACTTAGTCAAAAAAATGAACTCCCATTAGGCAGCTACAGCTAGAGTTGAACCTGTTGAGCAGCAGTATTCAGTGTACATTAGAACGTGGTTGGGTCTTCGAAAGCATATAAACAACACAGCTATCTATGGGAAAATAGGTCAATTGAAACTCCTTATTGCCTCTATCACAAAAGGAGACAAAGCCGGAAAATGTCACTCAATGATGATGTTGCAATTTCCAAATGATGTAGAGATTCGCGACAAACCTCGAGAAGTAAACACTCACAAAAAGTAGAAAGCGGAAGAAGCAGTTAATACTGCTATTTACAACCTCAAGCACAGGTATATAGTAGGCACAGTTCAAGAAGGTAAAAGGGAGTTAGGCACTGCAAAGTTCACATCACTTTGCAATAGTACCAACATGCATAAAAGAGTTGCAGTAGTAACAGAAGCCAGGCAGGTAGAGCAGGAAAAGAGATAACTTCATTTGGTACAATGTAGTCATTAAGGACAGTTTTTAAGATGGAAGGAGAAGATGATAGAATGAAAAGTAAGCTGGAAGAAGCTCTGGTCATGGGAACCCGCTTGTCTGGGTTTCCTGATTGTCGACCTATGACATATTGCTATCCACAGCAAATCTTGTTCGTCGGAAAGTTGCAGATAACCCTAAGTCTAAGTGCGGTGAACAAAGACACATCCTTTTTGCCTATCTATTGGGTCTGAAAGAAAGATACACGTGGCAACATAATCAAGCCTTGAGGGTGTTTTACGTTTCCTTCAGGAAGAAGATTGATGAACAAAGGAAAGGGACCTACCAAGCAAGTGATGACTAAAGTATAGTTTCACAAAGAAGGCAGAAAGGCCACCATTAGAGGATCTCAAATGAAAACAACGGAGAATGAAAGATGGTCAGGAGAATGGAAAATAGCTGCAGACCTTGATTATGTACTTGTCTTTCCTATTGTAGCAACAAGCCAACGGCCAGACCTAGTGTTATTGAATGAAAATGACCAAAAAAGCAGTTATCGGAACTGATAGCCCTTTGGGAAGACAATTTGGAACAGGCAGAGCAAAGAAAAGCTGAGAGAGATACGAAGACCTGATAGACAAATGTGAAGAATACAGATGGGAGTTTGGATTTTACGATGTAGCTGTGGGATGCTGTGGTTTTGTCGGAAAAGATGTTGCTAATGTGCTCAGAAAACGATTTGGCTCCTATGATAAGGAGATAAAAAGCATGGTAGCAGATCTTCAGGAGAAAGCAGAAAAATCATTGCTCTTCATCTGGTTAAACAATTGACAGCAAGAAAGACCAGTTAGCACCGATCCACCATAGCAGAATGCAGTAAAAGAAAAGAGGCCAAAACTGGCTGTTACGGTTCTTGTTGACCGATTATGGATTAGATCTAGAAATGGAGCTGCTAACTGGTAAGTAAGACCTTGTTTATTTTTCCTTTCCTATAAAAATTTCAAAACACCAACTTTATCCCCCAAAATAACGCGCCTGCAAAATCAAAACTACAAAGAATGAACATTATTCACAGGTTCAAATACCCCTTAAGGAGCCGTGTTCCTGATCAAACCGAACTCATAAATAATTACATTGTTCACGCTCCAGATGACTTACGTTACACCTATCCGACCACAGCTCCAACAGAACCTATTTAAATACACACACAAACTTACCAGACTATCCAAAATATACTAGTAGAAAATACAAGCATAATAACCTCATCCACATGTAAAAACAAAATAAAAATAATGAAAGCTTTAATAATGAAAAAGAAAAAGCCAATATTCAATAATATCAACTATGAACATGGCCACAATGTGCTGTCTGGAAAATAAAACATCCCTATAACTCTAGAAACATACACACAACCCATACACCCAGTTAAGAAAAATAAAATCATCCTTGATAATGGTTAAAAGTATAGGTGAAAGCACTCAGAATTACAAAACTTTGACAGTTTGTACACATTGTGTCCAGGAAAGAAAACACTTGTTTAGACACAAGAAAAATTAAATAAAAAGCTTAATCCCAGTACCTTGTCTGTTGCCTTTAATGAAATATGTATAAATGAGGGATTGCTGCCTAAATACACAATATATGTTTGTGGGCAGACCAGTTTCAGAATTGTAGAAAAATGCTAAAAGATTTAAGTACTGTAATTGAAAACTCATTTTTTGTACATTGAGAGGCTCCAGATATTTTAATTTTTTTGTATTCATATATATTAACCAACCAGTAACATCACATGAGACACATGGTATTCTTTAAATTGAAAGATGATGAAATATCTCTTAAAAATGATATTTTGGAGGCTGAACTTCAGAATATGATCAACACCATTTTTCTTTCTAAAAGGAATATTTAAAAATTGGGAAATATATATATTAGACAATAAAACTGAGATTAATACATCTAAAATTTAGATTCATCTGGAGCTCACTATTTCATGATAAATATGATCAATTTTTGTTTGTTAACCAGTCTTTCAGTGAACCTTTGACCAAGGTGTTTGTTCGATCATTTGTTAAACAAATGAAACCGAAATTCTCACACAATTATAGAGATGACATTCCACTAACTTGTTTACATGTGGCAACAGTAGCAACTGCTTGCCTTTTTTCTTAGGTTGACAACTACAATTTATACACACAGTGAAAATAATGTAAACCTGCACATATGTAGACACTTTCTGTTTTATGCTATATTAATGCAATCCATTCAATTGTACTGTTAAAAAAAAAAGATACAAAATATTCTCTGAGATGTTGTTTACCAAGGATCTTTTGGTTTCTTTCAATTTGAATGAAAAATAATAAAAATTATTGAAATTTGTAGACCTGTGTTTGAAGACTAACTTAATTCTTTGTTTACACACACAATCCACAATATATATATATATATATATATATATATATATATATATATATATATATATATATATATATATATAAAACAAAACAAAAAATCTATATGTATATGCACAGGTATGTATTGATGTGCATGTATATGTACGCACATATATTTAAGAATGTATATATGTATGCATATGTAGGTATATATGTGTACACAAAGAATAATAAAAAGTCCCAGAATTGAAATCCTACAATATCAAATGGCTCTGACATTGATAAAACAAACAAGTACAGAGACACAGAACCCTTCAAGTTTAAAGCCAGGGAGCGATAAGCGAGTGTAATTAATGTGATTTACAACAATCAGCTTATCCTCAAAGATCCGAAGACACTCTCCAAACACAGTTTTGTCTTTCTTTTATTCAAACTGATGATGCCAAAGAGAACATAAGCTTTCTGTAGTGAAACATGTCTTTGATAAAAATTTTCCACTTTCTCTCTATCTATATATATATATATATATATATATATATATATAGTGAGCCAAACAAACCTACCTAGGTTTCACCTAAACGGATCGTCAGGGAAATTGAGCTCTTTTGTTAGTTGTTTACTCGTATCGAGGTTTTTTCTTTGGGCTTCAAACCTGCATCTGTACAATTTTTTTCGACAGACTTTCGTGTTTGTAGCTCTTTCTTTTTTAACCCCCCCCTGCCCCCGAGATTGATTTGATTAGTGGCAAATCAAAAATTCGAGGGCTTTTCAAAAAACGAGTATAGTTATCTATATTTGTGCATGCGTGTATATATATATATATATATATATATATATATATATATACACACATATATATATATACACACAAGGGAACACTGTGGTCAACACTTAGCAGTGATAATCTGTTTCATGCATAAAAGTATGTTTTTGGCTTGACCTTTTACATATGTTGGTCAATGGTGCATTATGGGTATCATCCTAACGGTTATGGGTGGGCAGTAGTGATTAGATTTCCAATTATTCTAGAGGATATTATAAATAATTCTGGGTTCAAATGTGGTTATTTGTAACTATTTTATTATTGTTTGTTAACTTTTTACTCATTTATTGATTAGCTTATTTGTTGTTTTTGATTATTATTATTATTACTACATTTACTTGTGTTCATGTATGTATTCCTAGTTTGTTAATTTGTTTACTTATTTATTGATTTAGATTTTTATTTTTTTGTATTCATTATACACACGCGTGCACACACGTGTTTTACTGTGACAAAGCCTCATTTCATCTTACATGTAATGTCAACCAGTCAAAAGGCAACAGAAGCATTATGGTATGAGCATTTTTCATGGCAATGTCACAGAGGAAACTTACACCTGAATGTAACAGGAATCCTTTCTTCTTAAATCATATTAAATTGTCAGAACCAAATTGAAAATGAGGATTAAATCTGACAGAAAGATTAAATCAGGAACAAGTAGGAAAATCTTTATAAAGTTGACATGTTTCATTATTTAACTTCATCAGAAATCATTCTTGGGAATGAAGTAACACAGAATAATGTTTCAATTTTTAAATGCCATGTTATTTTGCTTTCATTGGCTTTGTAGAAGTTATGTGTATACCCGATGGCATTTCTGTTTGGTTCTCAAGATGCTAGCATACTTAACTGTGTATTAAAAATTAGGCTAATTTTTTTAATAGCATGTTAAACATGATGAATGTCTAAAGTAAATGCCTAATATCACGTTTCAAACATTTGGATTTTACACTCTTTAATATTGGTGATATGATGAAATGTGTTTAGTCAGTATCTATTCTATGTTGATTGTTAATATTCATTCTCGGTATTTTTTTTTTTTGTAGTACACCAACATTTTTTAAATGAAAATTATGGGCTAGGTTGTTTCTAACAAATTAGTAAACTTAGGTAAATGAATAAATCTTCTGACAGAACAGAATAGCTGGGCCTGAAATGGCATCATGTCATTAAAACTGAGTTGTTTTTTTTTTTTTTTTTGCTTCGATTTGCAAACAAATCTAAATATATCATCCATGTTCATAATTCATTTTTGTCAATATTTCATTTAGAATACACATTTACATTCAATAACTTTCCATTCTATTAACTTACATCTTTGTTGCTTAAATGGCTCACTGAACTTTACAGGAATGTAACCCCCTTTTTTTTTTTTTTTATAATATTGCTAGTGCTGTATTTTGTTATAAAAACACCTATAGTTTGTGTGTAGATTCCAGAACTGACCAATTTAAATATTCTGATAACAGTTAAAAAAAAAAAAAAAAAAAAAAAAAAAAAAAAAGAAAGAAAAAGTCATTGAATGATAATCAGAAAAAAAAAAAAAAAGTCATTGAATAACATTCACAATACCTCAAAATTTCAGACATCTGCATACCAGAAGAAAATTACTTGATTTAAACCGTACAGTGGAAAAGTTTCTTGCTGACTTCTTGTGCCTGCTTCTGAAGCAGTTACTTCTGGTTTTTTGTTCTGCTGGGTATGATAGAAGTGTTGAAATTCGTCTTTTGAAAAAAAAAAAAAAAAATTTTATGAAGTGGAAAGTCAGAGTAAGAAGAATATGGATCATTTATCAGTGAGAATTCAGGCCCAGGATGTTGCATTCTACTGTGACACCCTTTGGTCTACATTTGAATGACCTTGCCCAGGTAGAGAAATTTTTTTTGGTGGGGATAAATCTGCATTACAAGAGAATCCCTTGTCTCAAGTTTTTAATGAGAACAGCTTCGCTCCACTTCAATGAAAACATCTTCACCACATACCAAATGATGGAATGGTTTATCTTCAGTGTGTTTAAAAAAAAAAAAAAAAAAAAACCTCAACACAAATATTGTCATAAAACGGCTTCTTGGCTGGTAGTTTGTTAAATGCCATGTCAATACATTATGGGTCATTTAATGACCAAATTTAATTTTCTTGGGGGCTCCAGTAATTTTTTTTTTTTTTTTCAACTATTAAAATCTATTTTCTTACTTTCATAGTATTTTGATTCCAATTTGGGAGGTCCACTATTTACCCATAGCTGAGACCCAGACAGGTGCTACCACCCCGGGTCAGGGCAAACTTGGGAACAACAGCAATTAAGAGGTGGTTCCATGCTCTTCAAAACATTCCTAATCAGAGGCCTTGCTGCCAGATGTAGTTTATCATCATACCCAAGAGAATGGGTTCTTCATAGAGTACATTCATGTACATAGCATTTTGAAAAAAAAAAAAAAAAAGAGGGGGGTTCTACCACAAGTGATGATTGTTTCACAGCTTTCAATAAAGTCAATTACCTTAACACCAAAACACCACTCTTGAGAAAACATACATTTTAAAAAGTTTGGCATGGAATGTTTTTTTACTTCCTTCCGATACAAATCTAATCAAATTCTTCTGTTCCTTTCCGAGTTGCAAATAAAAGCATATTCTGGGCATTTGAGTAAAACTCCTTTAATCTCGATTCCTGATTGTACACCATATTGGATTATTCAGTATTCACTTCTACTTGTGTTGCATTTCCAGATACTTATTGCACTTCATTATGGCTCCCAAGCATAGTGTAACCTTTTCTGATGACGATGCTTCAAAGAAAAGGAAAGCCTTCCATAGAGAAGTGAAATTATAGGGATGTCTGACTTACAAGTAAAATTGCATTACAATGCATCATAGGAATGGAACTCAGTCATAAGTCAACTCCCTGCAGTCACAAAAACCAATAACTTAGTGATAGATAGGATAAAAATTTTGTGAACTACTGGATATCACAAAATTTGGTAATTTTATTTATTTATTTATTTTTTTTTTTTTAATAGTCATAAACTGCTACTATTTAACTTTGGAGTTAATATTTTCAGTAACTAAAAGGTTATGGTGATAGGCAGATTTGAATGATAGAAACTTGCAAAACTACTGGATACATCATTTTGCAAAATTATCAGTATGAGTGATAATCTATATTTCACCAGCTGTTCTTCCCACAAACCTCACAATAAGTGCTTTCTCTTCAGTGTGTCTTCACATATGCATTTGCAAGCAAGCATTCAGTGGAGAGTTCTTGCTATAAGACATGTACAAGAAATGATTTTCATTGATGGGGATACAAATATATAGGCATTTTTTTTTTTTTTTTAATTTCCCTTCTCTGACTAAGCACCAACATCTTCCTGAATGAAAATTGCACAGATGCCATATTCTTTTTTTTTTTTTTTTTTAAATTTCTTTCATCATGATTGAAGATTCACAAAATGATTTTAAGTAAAAGTCTTTTTCCATCTCAGCTTGGTTTGGTTTACACCATATCAACTTCAACGGGTTATTTAATGCTGACAAGCTTTTCATTGCTGGTAATAGAGATTTTTTTTTTTGGTAATAATTCCTCTTGAAAAATTTATTGCTGGTAATAATTTTTTTACAAAGTATTTCTGGTATTAAAACCCATTTTTACCCTTTCATAGCTTTTTTTTAACCCCAGTTTGGGGGTTAACTATTTACCCATAGCTGGGACATTAACAGGTGCTACCAACCTGGGTCAGGGTGAATCTGGGAACACCAGCAATTAGGAGGTGGATCTACGCCCCTCAATACCTCCTGATCAGAAGCTTTGCTGTTGGACATAGCTTATCGTCTTACCCAGGATGTGGATGTAATTTATCGTCATACCCAGGACGGAAACTTTTTTTTTTTTAGAAGATTGCAGATTGACAAGCTGATTTCGAGAAAAAGTCTTCCTCCATCTAGGTTCTGAAACGAGTAAACCATGTTGCATCATCGCGCATCGAGTTTATTGATTCGTTCTATTTACAGAATATCAACCCATTTTCAGGTTATTTAAAGACAGAAAAATTGTTTAGATTCTAAGAAATTTTTGAGATAATGATTTACTGATACAAGTCTTACTAATTTACCCAAGACTTGGGGAGGGAGAAGAGGCGGAGTCATACCTTTCCCCAAGAGTATTTGCGCTTAAGGGAATTAACAAATCCAACTGGAATTGTAACTGTTCCGATTTCCAAATCCATGCTGTAACTCATCAAACCAACCACACATCCAAGCTTACAGCCCCTGATATACCCAAGCTGTCACCCAGTTAGGTACTGTCCTAAATGTGATATGACTAAGACGATATCATTACATATTGACTAATGATATCAACTGCAGCAATTCATTCAAATTACTATCTGAGATTGGGAGAGGAGTTTTCCCAATTCTGTGCTGAGAGCCTGACAAATTTTCTCCGTATTTATCATTTGCTTTTTTTTTTTGTTTTTCTGTTCTGTTCTTTCCTTTTGCAAGAAGGTGTGGTCATTATGGCTGATCTTCAACAGGTTTATGTGCTTGCCATGAAATTCGGCATTGAAAATTTCTTGGCATTTTTTCAACATCTATTCCAGAAGGCAGTTCATATACATGTACTTCTTGCTTTCTTTTTGAAGACATTGTAGCCCTGCAAAGAAACAGATAAAATACTAAAATTATGTTTATAACAATGAAAAAAAAAAAAAAAAAAAAAAACAAGTGGTAGGCATATTCAAATTTTCGTTTTCCAACAAGCAGAAACATAAGTTTGCTTGTTAATTTTTTTGGTAAATATTCATTTCATTTTGTCACTTTTTCAGACCAAAAGTTAAATAAAAATTTGATTGTGCATTTTGATTACCATGTGAAATTTGTTAACCATTAACATTTGTTGCATATTATTTTATGTTCTCTTAACATTAATTCATGACATTTTTTTAAATAATTAATTTTCATTATGTCAGTTTATCATATAAATTTTATTTGCCATATACTAAAAATGAAAACAAAAACAAAAATAAGGCTGTTTATTTTTCACCAAATTGGTCAGCATTTAACCACAAATAACACAAATTCTGCTGATTTTATGATCATACTTCTCATGTGAATATTAACCAGCATTCAAAGAGCTTTCTAAAGATATATAACTTGACCATATTGGGGACTATGAAAATGTGAGAAATACTAAAATCCGCCATTTTGAATTGCGCCCAACTCAGTAAAACCCTTAAAACTCAGACCACAGTCAAAGGTTCTCCTCAAAAATTTGTACATATCTTGCCATAAGGGACACACATTTGTTTTCAAATTAAAAAAAAAAAAAGTTAAAGATACACTTTTTGTGAAATTAAAGGGCAAATATTTAGGTTAGGGTCAAATTATCTTATTTGACCTTTAAATAACAAAGAAAAAAACAAAAACAAAAAACAACACCTTTTAGATGTATTCAAGTACTTTGAAAATGGTATATAATTTAGCTTTGTAGGTTAAAAAAAAAAACAAAAAAAAAAACAAAGATATTGATATTTAAACTTTGTGACTATTTTCCAAAATTCACCTTTTTGGCAAAGGTCAAAGGGTCATATCTCAGGAACCCTTCGACTTAGGTACCATTCAATTCATATCATGAAGCTCTGTAAGTGCACCAAATTTGGAAAAAAAATCTGTCAGTGATGGTCAAACCCTTGTTGATTTGGTACAGAATGACTTATAAATAATACAATGTAAGAGTGAAACACAAAAGAAATGGTTAAAAATTCAAATATAGACCATTTTAACATTTCATTGGATTTTGGCTAATATTGATTTACTTTCTTCACATTTCACTGATTTTTTTTTTTTTTTTTTTTTAAGTAACCTCATATTCTGAGCTCTTAGCAGGTAATTCAGTGTTTTTTTTTTTTATATATATAAAAATTGCTTGAACCAGTAATTATAAAAAAAATGAAATGAAAAATATTATAATTATATATAAATTATAATTATAAAAAATAAAATAAATATACATAAATAATAATTATAAAAAATAAATTATAATTATAAAAAATGAAGCTACAAATAGTACTCTCAAAGAATTAGTCACATCCTAGATGAAGGAATTTTACATGGAGGGTAAAAGGTCCAAAGACGTCAAAATAAAAAGGACAGTTTTTCTCTGCTCTTGTGGGATTACTGACTGAAAATATATCTTCTCAGGTAAATTTAAATGTTTCTTTATGAAGATTAAATTTCAGCTCTAATTTAAGGGGGGAAAAATATTGGCAGAATAAATTATATTGCCTTTAAGGATGGTATCTTTCATTTTATTTCTGATACATATCTTTTTAAATCTAAAGGAGTGCTTAGCGTACAAGCCAAGCTCATAAAATTTGATGCAAGGGAGATAATCAGTATTTGACATGTAGAAATCATTTGAAATACTGAAAAAATAATTTGAAAAAGGAAAGAAAAAAATGAACCACACTCTACAAACTCTTGGGTGCTACAATCATTGTCCAAATTTCAATCAATGGTAAATTCTTAATGAAAATCCATCTCTATCTTACAGTATATTTAGACAGCAAAAATTAATTTGAACAAGCTTTGTTAATTTCAACCCACAAGGTTATCTAATTATTTATTGCATTATATTTTTAGATTGTTGTTTTTTTTTTGGGGGGGGTGATATGATTCAGTGATACAAGTCTTACTAATTAACCCATAGATGGGAGGAAGAAAGCTGGATGCATATTTTTCCCCAAGTGTATTTGTGCATAAATATATATTGCCTTTAAGGATGGTATCTTTCATTTTATTTCTGATACATATCTTTTTAAATCTAAAGGAGTATATATATATATATATATATATATATATATATATATATATATATATATATATATATATATACACACACACACACACAATGGCAATTGTAACACGCTCTCTGATTAATAATTCCGAACAATTACCCGTTACACTACCTGCACATTCAAGCTTACATCACCTGGTATTCCCAAGCAGTCACCCATCTAGGTACTGACCAAGCTCGACATTGCTTAACATCTGGGATTGTATGGGAACCAATGTTTCAACACAATGTGGTTGTAAGCCTGTGTTTATAGAATTACTGCTATAAATATTTTCAGTATTTCCTTGCAGCAAGTGTTGCATAATATTTTCATATTATCTAACAATATTTATCTTCTCTTGTACAGTGGAACCTCAGATCACGAACATCTCTCATCACAAACAACTTGGTATACAAACAAGATTTCTGAACAAAAAAGGAGATAGTGTCTTGAGAAACAAACATACAAGCCAGTGACAACAGGAGTGAAGAGGGAGGAGACGTCTTCAGAGGAAGAAGTAGAAAGGGCAGATATTCGCCGTTCCTTGACCGGCAAAATTTGTGCAAAAATGGAGTGAGGTACAGTTTTGTGTAACAATATTGCCGTATAAAGCAATAGCAAGCCATCGCATAAACATTTTCAATGACAATGCCAGCTCTCGCTTAAGAAATATTTTAAAATGTAGATAGAATAAATTTTTAGTGAGACAGTAGCTTTGCGAGCCTTAAGCAGACTTGTGGGGTAGTAAGACACAGAAAAGAGAGAAACCCCAGAAAGACAGTTACCCAATGTTTTTATGGAAGGGGACTCTCTTTCTCCTTATGTTATTAATTCTCCTCCGTACAGGTAAAGTAAAATTAAGTTAACTTTTTGCTAATATTTTATCTGTTTAGTATCATCATAGATTTAATGATTTTCATTGGTTGTGCATGAACTTGTGCACAAAGTACTGTTATTTCAGTCATTGTGACCTCCAATCTGAGTTAACTACAGGGAATTCTGAACTGAACCCTTTATTTAATCTACAGAGTAGACTGTTCTCATTCCACTGCTCATATCTAGGGATATTGTTTAGTTCTTACTTTTATCTTTTTTTCATTTTATTTTGTACTGTTCAATTACTGCTCACTCATTTCCACTAAGTACACATTGCTAAACTCAGGGATTGAACTCGCAATTACTGTCACCAAATACACAAATCAACACTTTAATCCCCTAAGTCAATGTCCCGTAGGTTACCCAGTTTGATATACATCTGAGGAAATGTATTCTATATAATTTTTTTAATCACCCAGTAATCTTAAAAATTTAGGAAAATTCTCTGTAATCTAATGTTTTAATGAATTTTAGATACTTTAGCCTTAAATTTATCACTCTTATTTTCTGATAATGTCACGTATGAGCACCCATATCTACAAATATCGGCATGTTTATGCACATACAAAAAAATAAAAAAAATAAAAAAATAAAAATGAATTTCTTTTTAAAATATTGGTGTTTGATGATAACTAATATAAACATTAAGCTTTGAAAAATTTAATTTTTCGAAATTTTATAAAATAAGTTAGAGTTAACTAACAGATTAAGAATAAAAAAAAAAAATTCTTAAATAATTTCATTCGTAAATCCTGAAAGTTACATTATAATCCAACAATTTGATTTTATTGCAAGAATGTTTTCACTGCAAAAAAGATGCCAACATTTCCTACTCCCCTCCTCAACTGGTAATTAATTAATCTTCGAATTTGGCTGTGAAAAATGTCAACTGGGAGTTAGCATTAAGAAATTATGGCCAATTTTCTGGGAAAAATTACTTTTTTTTTATGAAAAAACAATTTTTTTTTCAAACTTCAATCCTTTCTCTAAAACTTTTCAATGATTTATTATAAAAGGAACCATTATATGACCCTACGATGGGAAATATGCAGGACATGCAGCAGGGGGAAAAAAAAAAAAAAGTGTCTGCAACACGAGGTGTTAAAAAAAAAAAAAAAAAAAACAACACCCACATCAAGCCGTATGTTCAATTGTTTTCACAGCTTCAACTGACGCTATCTGGACTTTCTCACAGATTTGAAAAAAAAAATTAAAAAAATAAAATAACCTACCTCAAGCGCTTTAAAAATGTTTCCTTTTATTGTTTTTATTTTTTTTCCCCCACACATTGCTCACCTTTTGTAAGCAGTTAGGGTTTATCACCATCTGATGACAGCTCGTTTTAATTCTGGCTGGCTTTGAGCCATATCAAAGTCAATTTGGCGTCATTTAAACCCTATTTTCCTTATTGCTGCTATTGGGGGGGGGCTAGTGTCAATTTCTTTAACTCCTGGTGGCCATATAATTGACAATTACCAACAGACTTTGTCCGCATTTCGACACACTGGTAATTTTGTTTTGCTTTAGTTTAAACTTAATTTTATGCCTGAAAAATAGTTTGATTATGATTTAGGCTTTCTGATTCCCCCCCCGCCCAAAATAAATGGTTAATTTCCATTATTGGGGAAAAATTTTTGCTTAGGACAAGAAAAAAAAAATTTTAAATTTTCACTATTTTTTCACATTTTTACCCCCCCTCCCCCAATTTTTTTGAGTCATTTTCACCAACCAATTTTACTTTTAAATGAAAGTAGCTTTCAGAAAATACCTAGTTTCATGGGGTCCAGATTAAAAAAGTTTCCTTGATATTTTGTTCAGTCATTTTTCAATATTTTACCTTGTTTAACCCATATAAAAGCATGAAAATCCTTTCTTTTTTTTTCAGATGACTTTTGCTATTTTTGTGATGATTTTTACTTGGGATATAGATAGAAAATTGTTACCATAACAGACCTGAATTGTTTTTATTTAAATGGGAGGGTAGTCGTGATAGGTATCATTTTTGGTCTTTCTTCTTATTATTTAAACAACAAAGATTTTGATTTTTTTTTTTTTAGGTGGGAGGGGGGAGGGGTTTTCTTTCATCACGGTACGCTATTTTTTTTTTTTTTTTTTTTTTAACCGAATCAGTGGAGGTACCTATAATTTTATTTTAATTAAATAATAAAATGTTCTCTCAGAATATGATGTTAGTTAGGGAAAACAAAGGGAATCAAAATATTTGAAATATGGAAAAGATTTCGAATGTTGCAATACCCCGTTAAAAAATCTCCACGGGTTTTTTTTTTTTTTTTCTCTCAAGAATGTTGTAAAAGAGTAAACTAAATTTAAAAGTAAACATTGAGTTCTTCTGCTCCACATGTCTTCAACGTCATGAATCATGCGAGACTCCATTTTTTTTTTTAAGAATCCATGAGTTTCTTCGAAAGACTGATTCTCTAAAATCATGCAAAAACTGCTGAGCTTGATTAACAGACCACGCATCCGATATAAGCAGATCAGTAAACCAAGACTAAATAAATGTGGTTCTGTTTTCAAGCGAGATCAAATTGCCCTTTTTCCGAAATAAGATCACCAAGTCTGTGTGGGTGTGTAAGAAAATGTAGTCGAATCTTTAATCAACCAGACAACCATCTATGGATAGTGTCAAAAGTTGTAATGATAAATTGACGTTGCAAATGTTATTTAAATAATAAAAACTATGAGGCCACTTTTTTTATTCACACGGTAGAATAAATTACAATTCATCTTTCCTTCATGAGATAATAAATTTCTTTATTAAACAATCAGTTCTTTCTTTTTTTTTTAATCGAAAGTAGATTACGATTGAACAAAATTATAAAGTTCATTTTTTTTTTTTAATGAAATTTCCTTCTCAGATCAAAGATAGACAATCTTTTATTTATTTAGGATCGTATAATTTATTAATCTTTCGCTGATGAATCATCGTCATCAGAAAAATGGATTTTTTTTTTCTAACAAAAAAAAAAAAAAAAACTAATTTCAGAGCCTGTAGGATTTCTTGAAATATAAATTTAAAAAAAAAAAGATCTATTTTCCTGATGATGCCAATTCATCGGCGAAACATTTTTGTACAGGTTTTACAAATTGTCTTAATTTTTAACTTTAATTAATTTTTAAATTTTTACCATTACGTCGGATTCTTACCGATGCTTCAGTTTTCTTTTTTTGTTTTTTAATATCAGAAAAATAATTCGTAATAAATTTTTAATTTTTGTTAAATTTCGCATTTCAAGTCAAGAAAGAGAAAAAAAAGCTCACCTGAAACTTAAATTAAACTATGATTCTTAAAAAATACGAATAGAAAACGAAAAATAATATTGAAATTATGAAATATAAATAGACCGAGACGTCATCATTGTCGTGACATGACATTTTTATGACAACCATATGTCTTTATTTTCATGAAATCGCTAACGATTATTTATATGAAAAAATAATTATTATTAAATACATAAAAAATAATGAAATGCTTTGGGTTAACGGAAGTCATTCACTGAACTGGCTCGACCTTTTTAAGAAGCAAAGAAAAAAATCAATCCTAGTTTTTAAGTTTTAGACAATATCACAAAACATAGAGCAATAATAAATAAATATAAACTTACCTTAGGATTTCTAGATTTATTTTTTCGTTTGAAAAATTTCACCAAAAAAATAAAATAAAATAAAATAATAAAAAAAACAGATCTTCAAATTTTCTTTTTAAGAATTCTTTGTTCCTCTGATTGCCCGCCACCCACTGGGCAACGCAAATCCAATTTAAATTTAATAAATTAATTTATCTCTTTCAATTTGACAAGTATTAAATCTCTCCAATAATAATAAACACTAAAAAATTCTTTTTTAACCATAAATAACAAAAAGCTATTTAAATAATTTTTAAAATTTCTATATTCACAGAAAAAAAAAATCTTTCTTTTTTTTTTTTTTGATGTTCATAAGATTTTAAAAATGTCTATTACAAACAGGAACTCACCTATTTATTTTTCTATTTCGGGTGGTGGGGAAAAAAAAGAACTACACTCAATGCAACTCTGCTGGTCTGAAATACAAATTAACAAAGCACTCAAGAAAAATGGTCTTCACTTTCCTTTCCTTTTCTTTTCTTTTTCCGGTCTTGAAAACCGGAAGCGGTGATAGAGGAAAGTTACCCCCTAAAATTAATATTCCATAATTTTTCTCCTCTTTTCATCATTCTATTTACTGATTATTAAATTACAGTCAATCCTCACTTAACAACCCACAGACATACGACAGTAATAAAATCTCATAAAGTCAAAAAATAAGGTCCAACTAGTCGGCATTGTACGTTGTAGGAAAATTTGGATTGTGACTGTTGTCTCTTCAAAATGAATCAAAGGAATACTACAGTGAAAAAAATAAATTAAAATTTTCTTGTACTTTATTTACAGTGTGCAAACGAGAATATAGAATTGATTTTCGGAATTTTTAATTACCTTTATTGTTGTTCTGTACACTACTGTATAAATATTTAGTAATAAAAGGTTTTAACAAGTTGAAAGGTTATGGTATTTCTGGACAAATTTCTTAACTGATTCAAGTCTATGGAATCGTCCATATTTCATACTCACCTCCGAGATAAAATACACTCTTCCATCAAAATCAGTTTTAACCAACCAACACCTCACATTGCAAATCTCGACTTTCTATTGGTCGAGACATGTAACAATTGTCGAAAAACTGTTTTCGCGCCCAGTTCGCTGGAGGTTATTTTGGTTTCTAGAAAAAAAATAAAAAGGACTATCTCGACCCAATTCACGAGTCAGTCAATAAACTTGTTGTGTATGAATGAGTGTGTGCCTGTGTGAATGCTTGGGATGAATGAGTGTGGCTTTATTTTTTCATAAGTCCCGCATCGATTTCGTCCGGTTAACTGATATTTCTGCCACATTCAATAGTTTGTGGGGGGTTTTATTACTAACACTAATTTTATTTGGTTTCTTGTAAATATTATTCTGTCATTTTGTATATATTTCATTGGGGATCTTTTTAGAAGTTGTTGTTTTTTATGCCCCTCCCCCCACAGACAATATTTGTACATAAGGGGTTTATTTAGGTTTTTTCATGGAGTCAAAGAGGCATTTTGGTGTATGTAGTATGGAAGGTATGGTTAAATGTGTTGTTTTGGTGAAAGGAATATTGTTCAGTATGATAGGGTCAGTGGATGTGGCTAGCTAAGTTTTAATCTAAGACAAGTGATGACCGTCCTTTTACCCCAACCCCCTTTTCGGCCTTGTGCCACATTTGTACCTTAGTACAATAAATAATGTCAGTCAATAAACTTGGGCACCTCGAGGCGGTGTAATGGTTAGCAAGCTTGGCTTCCTAGAGCAATTACAACTGAAGTAGTGAGTTCGAGCCTCACTGGGTGCCCCCTAATTTCGGCCTTGTGCCACATCTAAGCTACGCTTGGAAAATCGCTGAGTCAGTCATTCAACTCTGAACTGACTGTTCGGTTCAACTCTCTTCCTACGGGCGGGAGGAACCCGAAGGAGGCTACGCCGAAGGGCGGAGTCTCCTTCGGGGAGGTAAAACCGGCCCAGAACCCGTTTATACGGGTTCAAATGGGCTATTTTTTGGCCGAGCCTAATGGCTCGGGAATTCCCACGTTAAAAAGGCCTTGTGCCACATGACACCCTCGTGGGGGGGTGACTGAATATTGTCAGTCAATAAACTTGTTGTGTATGAATGAGTGTGTGCCTGTGTGAATGCTTGGGATGAATGAGTGTGGCTTTATTTTTTCATAAGTCCCGCATCGATTTCGTCCGGTTAACTGATATTTCTGCCACATTCAATAGTTTGTGGGGGGTTTTATTACTAACACTAATTTTATTTGGTTTCTTGTAAATATTATTCTGTCATTTGTATATATTTCATTGGGGATCTTTTTAGAAGTTGTTGTTTTTATGCCCCTCCCCCACAGACAATATTTGTACATAAGGGGTTTGGTTTTTTCATGGAGTCAAAGAGGCATTTTGTGTATGTAGTATGGAAGGTATGGTTTGTTGTTTTGGTGAAAGGAATATTGTTCAGTATGATAGGGTCAGTGGATGTGGCTAGCTAAGTTTTAATCTAAGACAAGTGTGGCTTTTATTTTTCGGCCTTGTGCCACATTTGTCCTTAGTACAATAAATAATGTTCAATAATCTTGTTGTTGAATGAGTGTGTGCCTGTGTGAATGCTTGGGATGAATGAGTGTGGCTTTTTTTTTCATTCAATAGTTTGTTAACTGATATTTTGCCACATTCAATAGTTTGTGGGGGTTTTATTACTAACACTAATTTTATTTGGTTTCTTGTAAATATTATTCTGTCATTTTGTATATATTTCATTGGGGATCTTTTTTAGAAGTTGTTGTTTTTATGCCCCTCCCCACAGACAATATTTGTACATAAGGGGTTTATTTAGGTTTTTTCATGGAGTCAAAGAGGCATTTTGGTGTATGTAGTATGGAAGGTATGGTTAAATGTGTTGTTTTGGTGAAAGGAATATTGTTCAGTATGATAGGGTCAGTGGATGTGGCTAGCTAAGTTTTTAATCTAAGACAAGTGATGACCGTCCTTTTTACCCCAACCCCTTTTTTTACCTTTTAGTACAATAAATAATGTCAGTCCACCTCGAGGCGGTGTAATTTGCAAGCTTGGCTTCCTAGAGCAATTACAACTGAATAAATAATGTCATTTCGGCCTTGTCAATAATCTTGTTGTGTATTGAATGAGTGTCTTCCCGGGAGGGGAGGCCTGTGTGAATCCTTGGGATGAATGAGTGTGGCTTTATTTTTCTGAATAAGTCAGTCAATAAACTTGTTGTGTATGAATTGTGTGCCTGTGTGAATGCTTGGGATGAATGAGTGTGGCTTTATTTTTCATAAGTCCCGCATCGATTTCGTCCGGTTAACTGATATTTCTGCCACATTCAATAGTTTGTGGGGGTTTTATTACTAACACTAATTTTATTTGGTTTCTTGTAAATATTATTCTGTCATTTTGTATATATTTCATTGGGGATCTTTTTAGAAGTTGTTGTTTTTTATGCCCCTCCCCCCACAGACAATATTTGTACATAAGGGGTTTATTTAGGTTTTTTCATGGAGTCAAAGAGGCATTTTGGTGTATGTAGTATGGAAGGTATGGTTAAATGTGTTGTTTTGGTGAAAGGAATATTGTTCAGTATGATAGGGTCAGTGGATGTGGCTAGCTAAGTTTTAATCTAAGACAAGTGATGACCGTCCTTTTACCCCAACCCCCTTTTCGGCCTTGTGCCACATTTGTACCTTAGTACAATAAATAATGTCAGTCAATAATCTTGTTGTGTATGAATGAGTGTGTGCCTGTGTGAATGCTTGGGATGAATGAGTGTGGCTTTATTTTTTCATAAGTCCCGCATCGATTTCGTCCGGTTAACTGATATTTCTGCCACATTCAATAGTTTGTGGGGGGTTTTATTACTAACACTAATTTTATTTGGTTTCTTGTAAATATTATTCTGTCATTTTGTATATGTTTCATTGGGGATCTTTTTAGAAGTTGTTGTTTTTTATGCCCCTCCCCACAGACAATATTTGTACATAAGGGGTTTATTTAGGTTTTTTCATGGAGTCAAAGAGGCATTTTGGTGTATGTAGTATGGAAGGTATGGTTAAATGTGTTGTTTTTGGTGAAAGGAATATTGTTCAGTATGATAGGGTCCAGTGGATGTGGCTAGCTAAGTTTTAATCTAAGACAAGTGATGACCGCCCTTTACCCCAACCCCCTTTTTCGCCTTGTGCCACATTTGTACCTTAGTACAATAAATAATGTCAGTCAATAAACTTGGGCACCTCGAGCGGTGTAATGGTTCAAGCTTGGCTTCCTAGAGCAATTACAACTGAAGTAGTGAGTTCAGCCTCACTGGGTGCCCCTAATTTCGGCCTTGTGGACATCTAAGCCTACGCTTTGAAAATCGCTGAGTCAGTCATTCAACTCTGAACTGACTGTTCGGTTCAACTCTCTTCCCACGGGAGGAGGAACCCGAGGAGGCTAAGGGCGGAGTCTCCTTCGGGAGGTAAATCGCCCAGAACCCGTTTATACGGGTTCAAATGGGCTATTTTTGGCCGAGCCTAATGGCTCGGGAATGCCCACGTTAAAAAGGCCTTGTGCCACATGACACCCTCGTGGGGGGGTGACTGAATATCGTCAGTCAATAAACTTCAGAGAGATGCCAAACAAATCCACGCGTGTTACTACTTTGACTTAAGATACTTTTCGTGCGTTAACTGCTGACTCAAACATCAACATAATCTCTCACATCTCACTTACAACTTTCTAAGAAAAGTGTTCTTACACATTACTAAAATAGAAATTGTATTTTAAACAAACACAAACACAAAACAATCCAAGGTAAACAACTCTGGAGAATTTAGACAATTTAAACCCAACTTTATTCACGCATACAAACTAAACACATTTCTGTATAAATAATATTTTCTACTTTACTCTGACCAGTTCTTAAACACTTGAAAAATTTTGAACTGTAAATCAATAAGAAACCCAATTTATCAAAGGTCAATTTCTTGCATTATCAAACTACAAGTATTCAAATTGTATATTAATTGTATATAAAATGCATGTTGTTTTATTGAAATCTCATAATCGGTGTTTCTTACTCAATTGCCTTGTGATTGATTTGTTTTTGAATGTCTATATTCTATAATATAGAATCTATATTGTTGAGTAATATGGTGAACATGCCCGTAAACTAACCATCTTAATATGTGGTGACTAAAAAAAAAAGAACAAGGTATTGTACTCATCAAGGGTAGGTCAGGAGGGGGAAGTATGTGCTCTGACGGTGTTGACGTTTAAAATAGTAATTTTTTCTCCCGGGCTGAACCAGGGCCAAAGGATTGATGATTTTTATAGACGCTCTGGCCTTATCGTATGATGTTGAACGAGACCTAAAAGCATGTTGAACGAGACCTTGAGAGTTTAAAAGGTGCTACTTTCAGTCGCAAATTGAGTTCTTTTTCTCTACAGATCCTTTGTAGAGCTCACTTGTGACGCAGAGGAGAGTACCGAGTGTTACTAGTCATTTGACTTTTGCTACCATTACAAGGAAAACTTCACTTGTAAGCAACGTCAGACTTTTCATTGCAAGCCTTGAAACCGTCTTTCCTCCCCCACCCCTCCCTTACTCGTCAGTGAGATAATCCCGACAATAAAAACCTTCTGATACCAAATTCAAACTCATAGCAATCCCTACAAGTCTTTCTTATCAAATCATGAAATGAAAGTTGCTTGAATGGCCACTCTTCTAGATCTTTTTGCATAAATGAAGGTGTCCCACAGGGCTCTATCTGTTATTTCTAATCTTCATAAATGGCCTTCCTGATGTTATCAGTTCTTGACTCGGTGTCTATGCTGATGACATAACTATTTACTACTGTCTTAATAGTAAGTCTGATCAGTTAGATAAGATCAAATTGGCAGCTGATCTCAAAAATTACCTACAATGTTGGTAAATGGGGTAAGGAGTGCCTTGTTAATTTTAATGCCACAAAAACAAAACTGCTCTCTTTTAATCATCTGAGAGAACCCTTTTTACCTTCCATCAGCATGGCTGATGCTAATCTCCAGAAGAGTGACTCATCGAACCTTCTCGGACAAACGTTTTCACCTGACATAAAGTGGAAAGAGAATATTGAATCAATTGCTAAGTCCGCAATTAAGAAGGTTGGTTCAATATGTTGTGCTAGATAATTTTTCTCACCAGAATCTATCTTATATATTTATAAGTCTGTCATTCAACCCTACTTTGAATATTGCTCTAAATATTGCTGCCACATATGGCCTGGTGCGTTTGCTATATATTTAGAGATTCTTGATAAAATCCAAAGAAAAATCTGCAATATTATTGGTCTTGACTTGGCCTCTTGGCTTCAGTCCCTTTCCACCACCATAATGTAGCCTCCTTTGCCTTTTCTATAAATACTTTCATAGTAATGAGTTCTGATGAACTTTCCACTATGGTACCTAGACTTTATGAATTTAAGCATACTAGATCATATGAACCTGTTAGCAAATACGAAATGGTCATTTCTCAGATATTATTATTATTACTGTTATGGCATCTGCCAGTCTCAAGAGACCAGAAGAATTATGACCTCCCCAGAGGCCAGGCCAGAGCAGAAATTTTTTTAAAGAGATCAGCAATTGCCCATGCAGCATGTCTCTCCTCTCCACACGACCGATGTTGTCCAAGGGAAAGGCAGAGGCCAATACAGCTTGGCATCAGCATCGTTGCAGGAGTTGCCAGAACAAAAGTGAACATGAAATTAGACTGTCTTAGGGATTCTAGTTCTGGATTTGAATTCAGAGGTGTCCTTCTTCTAGTCTGGTTGCCAATCATGGCTACAGAACCCAGACTGTCCTACAATTTACTCATTGTTGGAGGTTCTGAATTCAGAGTTTTTCATTCTCCTAGATCAGTTGCCACCCAGTCTGTCTTGTTATTTACACATAGCTGGGGAGAAAAGAGATTGATTCTTACCCAAAGGTAACACAATGTATTATTAACTCCCATTAAAATAATCTGACATAGTTGTGGTTAATTACAGCAAGGAAAAATATATAAATTCACTTTCATATGTTATGGTTTTATTAAAATTCTAAAAATACTCTTAAAAATTGATGTGAGATGTATTTTTTTTTTTTTTTTTTTTTTTAGGGAGGTAAATTTTTGCAAATTTTGATATCATTCTGAGATGTTTTTTTTTTTTTTTTGTTCTGTGCTCCTGTTAATTCTCAAAAAATGTTATATAAAATTCAATATTTTTAATCTATAAGGTTGAATGTGCTAAAATTAGTCACCTTTCTAACAAGAAAAATCTCAAATTGAAGTTAAAAATGGCTGCAAAACATTGTTGATTTATTTAAGATGGAATGATCTATATTACATGTCTCTAATTTGTATTTAGATATATTGTATTTATTTTCAATTTTTCTAGTTGAATTGTTCACCTATATTGCATATGAGAAGAGGATTCATACTTTTTCCAAAGGTATTAGCACATAAGCGAATGTAATGGATTCAACTGGAATTCAAACTCGGCTCTCTGATTCCTCAATCCGAGCCGTTATCCATTACTCCACCATGCCTCCAAAAAAAATGGAAATTACTGATCTTAATAAATTTATTAAGTGATGGGTTCAATGGTGGAAATTGCCAAAAAGTTGAGCGGTGGCTTTAGAACAATCGAAAATGAAAAAAAAAAAAGTTTTTTTTTTTTTTTTTTTTTTTTTGAAAGTGGCTTTAGGAAAAGAGATAAGAGAAAAATGAATGAATAATAGTCAAGAAAAGTTAACTGACCAGCAAAAAAAAAAAAAAACTGTTTGAAATTGGTGTCGCAATGGTAAACACTGAGAACCGATGTAGAACATTCATAACATTAGCTGGAAACATAAAAACCACCAAGCAAAACATCAGAAACAGAAATGAGTAAACTGGAAAAAGTACATGACAACTGATTTGTGTTCATTCAACACCCACAAAGACCATCTATGGTTTATACGGCAACTAAGCAGACCTTAGTTACAGTTTCTGGGAAAGTGCATGTGATATGTCCTGGAAAGGGATATATTTGAACGAAGTAGCTAAGTTGGTTGGGTTTTATGGCATATCAACCACTGTTGGTCATTTAATGCCAAAAAGTTTTTATATATATATTATATATATATATATATATATATATATATATATATATATTAAAATTAAACGTATAGCTGGCAACATTATTTTTTCAAAAAAAAAAAAAAATACGTATAGCTGGCAACATTATTTTTCTGAAAACACTATCTGAGGCCTTCCTTGCTGTTGGACGTAGTTTATCGTCATACCCAGGACGCGGGTAAGATCTGAAAAAACTAGAAGTTCACTATTTGCCCATAGCTGGGACCCTAACAGGTGCTACCACCCCGGGTCAAGGTGGACCTGGGAACACCAGCAATTAAGAGGTGGTTCCACGCTCCTCAAAACCTCCTGATCAGAGGCCTTGCTGCTGGATGTAGTTTATCATCTTACCCAGGACGCAGATGTAGTTTAACGTCTTACCCAGGACACACGAAGTAGCTAAGTGGTTTTGGCTACTATAACAAAGTAGAATACGGTAGCAGTAATCGACTGGTACGCGTTGTAGTTGCAGGTAAGAAGTGTAGATCAATGGCGTAGTCCAGTGGGCGTCGTTATAGACTTAGCTCTCAGACTAAGGCTCTTGACTCTCCTACACGTCCGTTGGTATTTATGACGGACACCAACCAATCATATTCCAGTGAGGGGGAACACAGGTGTATGCATATTCCATTATATCAACATGTTATCTAGCATGATCAACAATTTGAACAAGGCCAGCATACTCAAGCCCTCGGCCATAATAACTTGTGACCGTGCTTGCACAGCTATCAATGGCCCCCAAGGGTTCTGTCTATCCAGTTTCACTCACAAGGCTTGGGTTAACCCATGGTATAGTTTTCAGGCACTTTCCAAAGGTGCCGCACGCTGGGATCAACCCCTCCAGTCCGAAAACTTGAAAAATCGACCATGGTGAGATTCGAACCCAGGTTTCTAACCACTTAGCCACATGTATATGCATGCATACAATTTGACGGAAATAGAAATCTGTGTCACGAGAGCTAATTTCCCTGTCTGGTAAGAAACCCCCGGGGTAGAAAGAAAAGAGATTGAAATGTGCAGCTCTTTGAAGTCATTTTTATGAATCTGACAAACCATTTTGTTTTGAATTAAATCTCTGCTGTGTGATATGCATATAACTCTTGTCTATGATTCCTGCTATTATCTCTAAAAAAACGGATCCCTGCAAAGCACGTAGACTTGAACGTATTTCTTCAACAGTCATGAAGGGGTGAATCCTGTTCTCTAGCAGAAGTTAAACGCTTATGAAATAGAAGTTTTCTCTTGGAGTTTTTTTTTATTAGATTAAATGTTAACATTAAATTCACAATATCCAATCCAACTGGCTGCGTCATATCTGAAGCATTTCATATGTAGCGAAACACAACAAATCAAGATAGGAACAGTGGGCTATGATGAGTTTTTAGCCACCCTTGATTACAGCAATTTTGGTTTGTGTAATAACGTCTCTTTTTTTTCTTTTTTTTTTTTTTTCAGACAATACCATGTTAGTAATAAGCTACTCTCATCTATGAACGATACCACTTGAGGGGGTGTAGTTCAATCCTCACTGGGTGCCCCATACTTTCAGCCTTGTGCCACATCTAAGCTATGCTTGTAAAATCACTAGCTACTGATATAGTCAGTTCACATAGGCAATAGGGAGTGTGAGACATTAAAACACCTCCCCTTTGAGCTAATTTTACCACAAAATTTTGCTCAATATCTCTTCTTTTTAGAGCCAGGACATAATTGTTTGACTTTTTTCATCTTCCTAGTACTTTTCCGTCTCACCAGTTACGTGCTAATACCCTTAGGAAAGGTATGAATCCTCTTCTTCTCCCACCCCTCCAGCTATGGGTAAATAGTAGGACAGACCAGGTTCTATAGCCTTGGATGGCAGCTGGTCTGCCACAGAAAGAAATGACAAGTGAAAAAATCTGCCTCGTCAGTCATGTATCGAAACATACATGATCGCTTAAGCATGTATCATGCATGGCACATAATTGACTGGCGTGAGAGCTGCACAGACCACACTTTCCAGCCTCGACAGAATCCAAAAGTGCCTCCGAGTCCTCACAGGTGACAAAATAATTTTCCACCCTCAAAAACCTCTCTCTCATAGGTAGGATGTGGCAAGTCTCTTACGGCTTTATCACTAATTTCATGGAAAGTGCTTGGACAAATTTCTTCGTTCCACCAAGGCCTAACCTTCATGGCAAGGACCACCATGCCACTTACATTGTTGCAAACCACTCACATCCCCTCCAAATTTCATTGATGAGAAGTTAAGTTCCACTAAGACTGCATATTCTCATGAACCACTGCTTTTTGTGGAACTGACTCCCAAGAGGATGTTTTAATCTGTTCCAGTTTAGGGTGTACTGGGTTAGCCAATCTGTATCGGTGACAGATACAAATTAAACTAAAACCCTCTACTAATTTTTACTAAAATCAAATGCAACAAAGACAACAAATTCGCGTCCTCAGTATGTTCGCTGGTAGAATTTTCCATTGTTTTTGTTAAAAATGTGAAAGTATAAAGTTAAACTGACTCTTTACTATTTTTACTAAAATCAAATGCAACAAAGACAACAACAAGAGAAATAATCAAATAGGCAGATATTTGTTTTAACAAATATTATTTTTGTATAACAACAAGTACAACGATATAATAAAGTTGTTTAAAACACTTTAGAGTTCTTGGTTGTGTGATCAAGGGTAATATAAAAAGGTGTTCTGGTAAGGAATTAATTAAACAGCTTATGTTGATGGTAAAATTGAATGAAATAAATTGCCTGACTTACTGTAGACTGTAGAGTTGCCTTGCTTCACTGATATAGTGACAATTTCCTTTTCGTAGTTAAGATATTGAGTGAGTTGGTTTGTGAATCTTGTCTTGGTTGAATTCATCACTAGACGAATAAAAATTAACTTTTAACGAGGAAGTTGGGTTTCATGGATTCGTGTGACAAGTTGATTATTTTAAGGACTCACTAAGTCGTGTCAAAGTTTCATATCTATGAGTTTTCTTGATCGTGTGGGGGCTCGAGAACATGTTTACATTTTTTTTTTGGCATGTTGTACTATGAACAGGTCAACTCAAGGTCAACCGTGCTGGCGTAGGCAGAAACATTATTATGGACCAATCTGAAAGCACTGTTTCGTACTGAACTGTGGAGCCGATTTTAATGAGTTCACTCAGCACAAACTGGGAATACTTCTGTGATCCTAACAGGTTTAAAAACAGAGAATGTAAAAATCTAATTCTACAAGGGTTAATAACCATCATCTTTCCCTCTTATCCGTACAAACTGACTCCTAAGGTAACCGTCTACCTCGAGTGGCCTCTGGACCTTGTTCAGAGTGAACCTTACTCTAAGAAAAAGATTTGTGGGGTGGGAGATAATGATTTACAAGACTTACTAATTAACCCATAGTGAGGGAAGAAGTGTAATTTGAATAAATAATGAACCCAACTAGAATTTAAACTAGGCTGTCCGATTAACAGTTCCAAGCAATTATCCATTGCACCATCTGTACACCGGAGTTTAGAGCACCTGATAATCTCAAATGGTCACTTTTTTTTTTTTAAATCAATCGAACTTTCTTAAACAAAAAAAAAAAAAAAAAACGAAAAAAGGCAATTTTGTAAAATTTTTCATTTTAAAATAAAAATGTATATTTTTAAATTTTTTAAGCTAATATTAAAATTTTAAAGTATTACTTATTTCCTTTACTATAAATTTTAATAAAATATGACTTTTATTTTCTTAAGAATATATAGCTTCTTTTTTTTTTAAATGAATTAAAAATTTAAGATATTACTTTTAGATTAAGATTTTCTAAAAAAAAAAAAAAAGAAAAATTCAAAAATAATTTCATTCATTTCTGAATAAGTCCTGAAAGTTTAATTAAAATCCGACAATTATTTGATATCTGCAAGAATTTCCTAATCAACGTGTGTTTTCCTCGGGAAAAGCGCAAAATAAAACAAACCTTTTTTTCTTTTTTTTCTCTCTCTCTATTAATAAATGCGATGTCGTAAAAAAAAATAAAAATAAAAATTAACCCAAATTTTCTACGTGCTAGAAAGGAGTAAAAAATTTCCAAAAATAAATAAAAAATACTTTGGTCTTTCCTCTTCATAACAACATAAACATATTGAGACAAAACTTTGTTTTCGTTGATTTATGGACCTTTTTTCATCGTGATATGCTGCTTTTTTACGCGACTTAGCGGAGGTACCTGTTTTAAAAATAAATTATAAAATTTTTATAATAAAAATATTAAATAAAAATATTAAATAAAAATATAATATTATATAATATTAAATAAATAATTTCTCTACTCTACTTTTTATGACTAGTGTGACCCCCCCCCCCAAACTTTTTTCCCCCGCTAACTAAACGAAGTCTACCCCAGGACATTTTTTCCTCAATAACTGTTATTTTAATAAAATATATTTGTTTGTGTGTGTGTGTGTTTTTTTTTTAATTTATTTATTTATGAAGAATAGAAATTCTTTATAAGAAACCTTATTTCGTTGTTGGGGAAACTAATTTGTTTATACACCGTCATTTTCCTCAATTGATTACTAGGATTTATTTCTTCAAGCGGGAAACAAAGTACATTCTGTTTTTTGATCAAGTGATATTTTGTGGTAAATTTGTATATGGCTTTTTTATTTTTGGGGAAAATGTTTTATGTTGTATTATTAATTAATGTTACTTTTTTTTTCTTTTTTTAATGAATCTCATGATTTAATTAGCAAGCAGCATTCATTTTTGTTCTCCTTTCCCGTCTTGCTGAATCAAACATTTAAGAAATTAAGATTATTGAAGTAAGTTTATATACGATTTTTGCATGCTAAACCTTGAATTATCTAAGTAAGTGGAGGGATCAGAATATGAGGTTAGTTCAAACAATTTAAGTATCTTTTGAACTAACCTCATATTCTGATCACACTTTTTTTTTTCTTCTATTGTCATGAGGGGTGGGAAAGTGTAATAAATTTATATGACAAAATATATCTATCCTGGAAAAAAACAGTAGCAACAGTCAACACAGTATTTTTTTTATGCATCCAGAAATTTTACTAGGGAGTTAAAAAAATGCAAAGTAGAATTTCTTTTTTTCACAAGCTTATTATTATGAAGCTATTTTTTTTTTTTTTTTTTAACACTAAAAAAGTCAATAAATTTGTTTCTTATCATTCAAAAATGTTATTTTTGTACAAGAGGCCTGATCAAAAAATATTGGGACTGGTGCTAAGAAGAGTAGGTAAATTTTCATTTTAACACCCGAGCGCTAATATCCCTTCATATTTTTCCAAAATAGTCTTATTTCCTTGCAAATGTAAATGCTGAACTCAAATCAACAATTATATCATGAAGAAACCTACCTTTATGGATGTTAACGACCCGAAAAAAAATTGGACTTTTTCCTGGTCTTTCGTCAGCCATTACCGGCTTATTGATAAGTAATTCAGTGCTGAATTTCGTTGGTGGACGTATACAATTTGGGCCTATTTATTCCCTTCACAGTAATTCCTTGTAGTTAACTTTCAAATTAGGGTTAGGTGTTTTTTTTTTTTTTTTGGTTATACTTTTATTTTTTTTTAAAGAAGCAAGATAACTTTCAAATTAGGGTTAGGTGTTGTTTTTTTTTTTGGTTATTCTTTTATTATTTTTTTAAGAAGAAAGTTAACTTTTTTAATTAGAGTTAGGTGTTTTTTTTTGTTTTTCTTTCATTTTTTAAATTTGTTTTTTTAAGAAGAAAGTTAACTTTCAAATTAGGGTTAGGTGTTTTTTTTTCTTTTGTTATTCTTTTATTTGTCGATGTTTACATATATTTGAAAGTTAACTTTCTTCTTAAATTAAGTACAAAAAAAAAATCGTTTTACGGAAGCGCGTACTAATTTCTGAAAGAAAATAGTTCAGCAGTTAAAATGAAAATTTACCGAAAAGTAAACAACACATATCAATTCAGCATTTGATCTCCTTCGAAGTAATCCCCTTCTGAAGCCACATATTTCCTCCGGTGTCATTTCAGTTGTTGATGGAATCATTCCTGGAACTCATTTGGGGGGGTGATTCTCTGCTGAACAGTCATGTGGTGGTTTCCCCTATAAAAGTGGGTTGTAAGTTTAAAAACCCTACCAATTTTTTTTTCCAGGATAGATATATTTTGTCATAAATTATTCATGATTCTGCAATGTTTAAACTTCATGTATGCAACCGACCCCCCCCCCCAAAAAAAAACAGTGTTTCAAAATGAGTTTTTGGTGCTATTACACTTTCAACCCAACCCCATCCATGACACTGTCAACCACACAATGTTTTTTTTTTGTTTTTGCTTTCAGTTCTTTTTTCAGTTTTAAAAAACCCAAATACGAATAGATTTCCCTTTTTTCTTAATATTTGTTTCTTCATTTGTGGATTTTAATTTTAAATAATACATTTTTCATTATCTTCTATTTTTTTAGAAACTTTTTTGACAATAGAAACAGCTTTTTAAAAACCATTTCTAGTGTTTGTAAATTAAATTTAATTTAATTATTAATAATTGCAACAATCCAACTGTTGTTATTTTAAAATAATTTTATGAAGTTTTTTTTTTAAAAAAAAAAAAACGTTTTAAAAATAAGTTTCATTTCATTTTATAAATTTATCTCTAGTTGTGTTTTATTTTTTTTTTGGGGGGGGGTGCAAAAGTGTAATAGCGTCCAGTTTTTGCTAATTTTTAACTACCTAACTGCTTATTGTTTTAACAAGCAATAATTAGAATTGTAATAAAACCAGTGTAACCCGGATATAAGAGAAACCCGGATATAAAATAGATTTTCTCTGGTCCCAAATTAGAGCCTGTGTTAATGTATATAAAATAGACCAAACCTGGATATAAGAGAAACCCGGATATAAGAGACTTCTTCTCCGGTCCCGACAACTCTCTTATATCTGGGTCACACTGTATGATGAAAATGAACTTATAATTTTTTTTTTTTTGAGAATTTACAACAAAAATATTAAATATTATTTATTTATTACATTCTTTATTTACAAAAATAATTTCATATTTACAATATTTTAATGGGATCTGATAACAATATATAAATATTTTAATGGGATCTGATAACAATATATAAATATTTTAATGGGATCTGATAACAATATATAAATATTTTAATGGGATCTGATAACAATATATAAATTTTTATATATTGAAAACAATTTTGGAGGAAAGATGTGTGACACATTTTGCCCTTTAGGACTTTGTTATGAAAACAATTTTTTTTTTTTTTATTCATAAATTTATAAAAAAAATTACTAAATTATTAAAATATCTATATGGAAATCTTTATTTACCATTTTATAAAGATTGAATCAATTGGAAATAAGCTGATGTTTTGCCAACCATTCCACAGAACACAGTTTGACAACTTTGCCAATTGTTTTAATCGTGCTGCTTAGTATACACTCTTTATTTAAGACTAGCTTAAAAGCTTGCACTCTATGCACTTTTTTTTTAGCTAGCTCCTGTGGAGTACCCCAAACTAAAGAGACCTCTGGTCCAACTCAGAAAACAGTAATGATAATTTTGAAGAAATAATTTTGAATTCCTCAATTGACTCCATGGAACTTCAAAACATCAATTTAAGTTTGATTCAGACCAAAATTCCAATTTTGAATGAAATTCCAATTCAGGCCCAAAATTGAGTTCTTCAAATCACAAACTTTGTGGAACATCAATTGAGTTGAGTTCCTCAAATCACAAACTCTGCTGAACTTTGAAACCTCACATCATGAAATCTCTCACTTTAAATCTGATTCCTTGGCATTTCGAAGAAATAAAACTGATTTCCTTAATTCACAAAGTTTTGGAGATATTTTAAACTGAATTTAAAACAAAAATTGTTAAATTCATAAAGTTTTTGTGTTACTGTAATCTTGATATAAAAACTTTTAAAATCAATAATTTTTTTTTCAGTTATTTTAAAATTAGAATTTTTAACTGTTCCTTCCTCATTCAGACACACATCCCAATGCTGGATGTCTAAGCACCAGATGAATGGCAGATTTTCAAAACCAGGAAGGATCATCTTGATTCCAAAAAGTTATTATCTGTCTATGTAGAGCAAGTGTGGCTTGAGTTACACAGGCAGAATTTGCCATTTATTTAGAAGATAGATTTCTTCACTAATCAGAACTTGGTGGACAATAAGTAATCTGTTGGCAGATTTTCTAGGTATTTTTAGAACAATAAGCAATGATTTTAAAAAATCTTAAAAGTATGAGTAGAAAGTGGGATAAATTGTAATTGCTGGAGTTTTAGGCCATGGATGTTTATTGATTAAGTTTCCTTGATCTGAGATCATGATTATAAAAATATAATTGGGAAATTAAAACAAAAAGTAAATCTGTGAAATTAAATAATTTGAGGAGAAAATGTATAATGTCCAGAAAAATCAATTTAAATTATTTAATTCTTCTCATAGACGTTTTTTATAAAATGATGAATAAAAAAAAACAACTTTTTTTTAATATTTATTTACAAAATGGTAAATAATGAATTTCTAATTTCTTTTCCATGTCTGCTATGGAAAAAAAAATTACAAAATCTCCTACTGAAGGTAGCGATGGAGAGTGAGAAGAAAGGACTAAGCATAAACTACAAGAAGACAGAATGCATGGCCATCAGTAAAAGGAAGAGCCCGAAATGCGATTTGCAGGCTGGGAACAAGCAGACGCGGAAGTTTAAATATCCGGGAAGCATTCCGACAGAGGACGGTAAGTGCAACGCTGAGATCCATAGGCATATTGGGATGGCCAAGGACACGTATTCCAAAAGCTGAGCAGAGTATTGCGAGACAGGAGGATTTATTTGGTAACAAAGAAAAGAATATTGAGATGTTACATGACATCTGTTCTTCTTTACGGCAGCGAATGTTGGATGATTTCCTCAAAGATGAAGTAGACTCGAAACAACAAAGATGTGGTTCTACAGGAGGATGCTAAGGATATCATGGATCGAGCATGTGAGCAACGATGAGGTCTTAGAGAGGTTGCAAACAAGGAGAAGACTTATACTTAACATCAGAAAGAGGCAGCCAAGGTTTCTGGGTCACTTTCCAGATAGGATAAAACGTGACACATTGATCCCTAAGGAAGATCTTTTAGGTGCTATGACGGATAGGAAATACTGGAGAGGTGTAGTGAGTTCAATCTCGGCTGAGGCCGCAAGATGATGATGATGAATGGTAATTGTAATAGGCATTTCCTTATAAGAAAATACTCATTTCCTGAGCAGCTTGTACTGCTTTCGGTTGAAATTTATAAAATTTGTCTCTTAAAAGAATTTTTCAGGAAAATAGGTCTCTCAAGTCCAGTAGCTGTTATTGCTTTTCCCAATATTTATAGGGGTTTCCTTCCTAGCTGTTTATTTGAAGTGGCGCGAAAAGTCGACATCTTGATTATATTATTTTCTCTTTGATCCGAGGCCTTGCAGCTGGATGTACCCAGGACTTTCTTGTAAGTTGTAAGGGTGTCGTTTATAACCTTTTCTATCACCTGTGATGAGAAAAGGATCTTAGTCAGCATGTCAATATGCATATGGCACGTGAGGCAAAATTTAAAAACAGGAAGACAAATATCTCTTATTATAGATGTTATTAGACACAGTAAAAGATTAACAACAATAACTAATAATAAAATAGAGCCATTATAACAACCGGGGCCAGTTCAAGGGTTTTCTAAGCCGTACCCCAAATCTATGACATGGTGCACCCACTCTACATCTCAATTTTCATAAGGTTGTCTATAGATGTTTAAAGGGCAGTTGTCTGTGTGTGTGTCCAGCTAAAACTAAAAAAAAACTACAATATTTATGACAAAGTAAATATATATACAAACTCATTATCACCCAAGCCAGCTTTTCGTAAAAAAATTATCATCATATGATTTGTATTTACAAAGATATTTTAAAATTAAAATGCATAAGAATTTCTCAGAATTAAAAAATAAAAACGAAGAGTAATAATTCTTATTCCAGATTAGTGATTACCATTTGTTTTTACTTTTTTTTATTCTGCTACGTGTTATACATATATATATTTTTAAAATTTCTATTCGCTTGAATTTATTTCACATTTATAGTAAAGAAAATCATAACTTTAAAAAAGTTGAATATAAAAGTAAATTTAAAAGAAGAATATAAAGTAAATTTAAAAGAAGAATATTAAATTCAATTATTTGACAAAAAGTTTAATATTTATTTATTCCAATATTTGAGTGTGCATGTCTGTGTGTCTGGCTACAAAATAAATATACGGATTCAGTATCACCCTAAAAAGAAAAAACGTACCCCTAAGAAAATGAATATTAAAACATAAAAAGTAAATTTAAAAGAAAAAATTTAATTTTATTAATATTTTTCAGTCATCTTATGGAAAATAATTTCTTTATTCAATTTTTAAAAAATAAGCTTCATTGTTTTTTGGGGTTAGTAATTAACATAAAAAGGTAAAATTGCAGATGAAGCCCCAGAAACCAATTGTAATGAAAATTTCCATTCTGGTGTAAATTTGCATGCTTATTTAAAAAATAACGATAAAAATCAGCTACAACCCGGCTGCCATTACTGGCTTTGTTTACATACCTCTAAGAAAATGAATATTAAAACATAAAAGTAAATTTAAAAGAGTCATCTTATAGAAAATAATTTCTTTTATTCAATTTTTAAAAAATAAGCTTCATTGTTTTTTTGGGGTTAGTTAACATAAAAGGTAAAATTGCAGATGAAGCCCCAGAAACCAATTGTAATGAAAATTTCCATTCTGGTGTAAATTTGCATTTATTTATATGATAAAAATGTTACAACCCGCTGCCATTACTGGCTTTGTTTACATACCTCTAAGAAAATGAATATTAAAACATAAAAAGTAAATTTAAAAGAAAAATTTAATTTTATTAATATTTTCAATCTTATAGAAAATAATGCCAAAATTTTTAAAAAATAAGCTTCATTGTTTTTTGGGGTTAGTAATTAACATAAAAGGTAAAATTGCAGATTAAGAGATATTGTAATGAAAAATGTCCATTTGTGTAAATTTGATACTTATTTAAAAAATAACGATAAAAATCTGTGGACAAATACCGTTTAGGAGTTATCGACAATCTTAGTTCAGCCTTATTTGTGTTGCAGCTACAACCCGGCTGCCATTACTGGCTTTGTTTATATATGTTTGCCTCAAGTAGTAATGCACAGAAGTTTTACCCATCTTGATTACTGTGCAATTTAAAATGAATGCCAAAATTTAAAAATAATTAAACCCAGTGAATGTAGAGATATGGGTATTGTGCTAATGATACTTGTGAGTATCTGTGAACGTATAGAGATATGGGTATTGTGCTAATGATACTCGTGAGTATCCGTGAACGTATAGAGATATGGGTATTGTGCTAATGATACTCGTGAGTATCCGTGAACGTATAGAGATATGGGTATTGTGCTAATGATACTCGTGAGTATCCGTGAACGTATAGAGATGTGGTTATTGTGTTAATGATACTCGTGAGTATCCGTGAACGTATAGAGATAATGGGTATATGATATGGGTATTGTGTTAATGATACTCGTGACTATCCGTGAATGTATAGAGATATGGGTATTGTGTTAATGATACTCGTGAGTATCTGTGAATATATAGAGATATGGGTATTGTGTTAATGATACTTGTGAGTATTCGTGAACGTATAGAGATATGGGTATTGTGCTAATGTTAAACTTATTTACACTATTTTATAAATCTAAGTTTTAAAAAATATTGCATAACATTTTTATTTTTTATTTTTAGGCTACAAGGATTCATGAACTCATCCTGTTTCCTCAACAAAAGCAACGCATCCAGATTTCAAAACTCAGAATTCATTTTCTGTCAAAATGAAATTTCCCTGTGAAGTTTGCAGAGAAGAATTTGTCGCGGAGTCTCTCTTAACGGCTCATCTGATAACACACATCAATCAAAAACTACATCATTGCAAGCTATGCGGAAAAGGTTTTGCGCAAGAAGATTTCTTGAATGACCACATACAGCAGTCGCACTATCACTGTGGAGTTTGTGGAAAATCTTTCCCCAAGCACGGCAAACTAAAACAACACATGCACCTACATACAGAGATGATACAATTTTACTGTGATATCTGTGAAAGAATATTTTCTGACAAGGTTAGATTAGGTAAACATATCTTGACACATACTGTTAAAACTTCCCAACAGTGTGAATTGTGTGATAAATCTTTTTCTAATAATACTGATCTTAGAAAGCATATGAAAATACATGTTCGTGGTCCCTTTCCCTGTGAAGTGTGTGGCAAAACTTTCAGTTTTAAATCCAAATTCAAGATACATATGAGAATTCATACTGGTGAAAAACCCTTTCAGTGCAAGTTGTGCAGAAAGTCTTTCTCTGTAAAGCATAACTTGAAATCACATATGTGGACACATACCGGTGAGAAACGCTTTCCATGTGACCAGTGTAAGAAATCTTTCTTTCATAAGTTTGTCTTAAAGATACATATGATGACACATACTGGCGAGAAACCATTTACGTGTCAGATCTGTGACAAGTCTTTCTCACACAAATGTTACCTAAAAACACATATGAGAATACATACGGGAGAGACACCATTTCAGTGTCAGGTGTGTGAAGAATCTTTTATTTCTAGCTACCTATTAAAGAGGCACATGAAAAAGCATTCTTGTGGAAGATCCTTTCAATGTAAAATTTGTGATCAATCTTTCTCTTTAAAAAAAGATTTCAGAACACATATGAGATCACACACAGTTAAGAAACCCTTTCAGTGTGAGGACTGTGAAAAGTCTTTCATTCGTAATGACCACTTGGAAAGGCATATGAAAACACACACTGGTGAGAAACCTTTTCAATGTAAAGTATGTGACAAGACTTTCACTCGAGCTGTTAACTTAAAAATGCATTTGAAAACACATTCTTGACAGATATTGTTTCTGTGAGGTTTGTGAAATTTTTTTCCAAAGCAGAAACAAAGAGAAATGTTTTTACTTTTCAATACAGCATGTATAAATGCAATCAAAATGGACATATTAAAACAAAAGGAAATAATAGCAAAAAAAGTTTACAAGTGGGTATATCAAAAAGCATAGAAAGAAAATGTACATGGTCCTGTAACCAAGACACTTTCTCAGTACTGAAGAAGGTTCACCTTGTTTTTCACCTTAAGGCTTTAAATTTATATTTATATTAAGTATAATTAGCCTTTGATAGTTATATGAGTATTATATAACATACTGTCTCTGGTGTTATTATATAACATACTGTCTCTGGTGTTATTATATAACATACTGTCTCTGGTGTTATTATATAACATCCTGTCAGTGATTTTAGTTTCTGTGCACATTTCACATCTTTTATTCAGCTGTAACGAGCAAGCAATAGCAAACCAGTTAAGCTGTTTTTGTCTTGTTAATTTATTTGCTTTTTATATTGTCATTTTATAGTAATGCAACATTTTGTTATTTTCTTTGACTTTAACATGTCCATTTTAATTGCAGTTATTTAATTCTGCTCTCCTTTTAATATATTTAAAGTGTTTCACTGTTTAAATTGCATAAGTGTTCATACTGAAGTGTGCAACAAATTTTAAAACGTCTGACAGTTGACCATCTGAGAACGTTTTGGAAACATTTCACTATGAATTGTGTGATAAATCGTTTTTAAAGCATATCTGATAACGCTCTTTCAGTATTGTGTGTATGTGTAAAAATGATAAAATAAAAACATATTCTCTCATAATGAACACTTAAAAATACATGAAAATGCATACTGGTGTGACACCCTTTTAGTGTGAAGTGTACAGCAATTCTCTCAAAATGCTAAGTTCAAAAAAACCTCTAAAATCTCATATTTACCAGATATCTTTTGCATTTGATGTTTATCATAACATTTCTAAAGGAGTGAAAGCTTGAAAAGCTATTGATCATCAAAGATATTCTTTCTATGAAGTGGAATTCAGTTTTAATATGAGTAGAAAATGCACCCGTCTGTATAGTTACAAAATACGAGATGCCCATATCAGGTAAATGGATACAAAAGCTTCTAGTAATTTTTTTGAAAACTAGAGCCTGAATAGTTTTTTTTTTTTTTTTACTGTAAATTTTTGCACAATAATAAAAAGCTATTTTTTTTTTCATTTGAGATCCTAAAGTTTTTAATTGTGAACTCTATAATATTTTTAATGGCTGTATAGTATGATTTTAATGGCTGTATAGTATGTGTCTGCAGACACCATTACCAATGCAACAGTATTACTACATTATCTAGAAAATGCTGCCAATGATGTTGGAATGTATGTCAATACCTCTAAAACTGAACTCATAGTCTTCAACCAGTCATCCCTAACACAAACTCCAGATGAATGAATAAAATCTGTTGAAAGCAAGATAAATTCTACTGAAAAGGACATGAAAATTCACGTAGCTAAAGCCTCACTGCCTTGAATAAAATGTACATAATCTGGAAATCTGTTCTACCAGACAATCTCAGGCAGAGATTTCTTCAATCTACTGTAGAGGTGTTGTTAATGTATGGTGCCACTGTCTGGACATTAACTAAAACCCTAGAGTCTAAGCTTGATGGAACCTACACTTGGATGCTGAGAGCTATATTTACCATCCCCTGGAGACAACAGCCAGCTAAATTACTGCTCTATGGACCCATCCCTGATATATCTACAATCTTACGTGAACACAAAATATGCTTTGCAGAACACTGCTGGTGACGAAAGTAAGAACTTGCAAGTGATCTACTGTTCTGGACACCTAGCTATGGAGCAAGATGGGTTGGTTGCCCAGCAACCACCTACATTGACACAGAATGCCCCTGTAATGACCTTCTGACCTTGATGCAAGACAGTGATGGTTGGTGTGATAGACACATGAATGTCCAATCAAACGCAACCGAATTTTAAAAAAAAATGTAGTATGAGCCTTGACAGGGCAACATACTCATTTGGAATTCAAACTTTTCTTTCTATTAGACTGGTTGCCAACCACAGCTCAACTTATAGCTTTTATCATGAAAATTATTTTCCTACTGTTGTTTTTATTATTAACTTATTGGTCTTATATTGAAGCTCAAATATTCGACTCATTTGGTTGATTTCGTCCTTTGTACTACTTAATTCAAAGAGACTGTCACAAAAAAGAAAAAAAAAAAAGACAAATCCCTGCTAAACAATGTTGTGTTTATTATGCAAAAGTACATCTGCAATATTTTCCACTGTTGGACTTATTGAAATATTTTTATTTTAATACTTTCTTATGTAAAAATCTTTGACACAACCAACATTGACATTTTAGTTCAGTAATAAGAAACATCTTGCAGCTAAAGATTAAGAATAAAAGCAAATCAAAATAAAGTTCTCATTGAAAGACAATGACCACATCACAATATCTCTTGAAATTTTTCATTATTGAGGAAGTAATAAATAGTATTTTTGTATATTGAAATAAACTCAAGAAATTGGTGCCTTGCTTTTAAACTCACAGCTATATTTTTTTTTTCCTTGGGTAAAACTTAATTTTTGAGTAAGAATCTCGCTGAGTAAATTTTTTCTGCCAAGAAATGTTTCTCATTCCAGCATCGATCTTGTTCTTTTAATTTTCTTTACAGCTATACTTTAACTGCTTTAGTGTGTTTGCTAGAAAGTAATGATTATCGTGATTTGATTGATTCATTTTCTTTGGCTTATCAACCCTTTAGAGTCTGTCTATATTTCTGAGATGAGGTATTATGTACATTATTTACATTATTCAGACTATTGTCCTCATCTTTGTTGCCATATTTATCACAATGTTTCGGCCATTGTAAGCTCCGGCCTTCGTCAGGTGGTTGGAATTTCAAACTGAACCCTTTATTTCGCTCACTAGGTTAAACATGGCACGTGGAACTAGAACAGTGAGCGGAATAAAGGGTTCAGTTCGAAATTCCAACCACCTGAAGAAGGCCGGAGTGTACAATGGCTGAAACATTATGATTAAATATAGCAACAAAGATGAGGACAATTATCAACCCTTTGCTGGTTATTTAAACTAGAAGATATTTTTAGATTGTTAGAATTTTTTTTTTGTGCTAATAATGATTTTAGTAATACAAGTCTTACTAGTTAACCCACATCTGGGAGGAGAAAAGTTGGATTCATACCTTCCCAAGGGTATTTGTGTTTAAAAGAATATAACCCAAATGAAATTTCCTCAATCACTACAATCCTAACCTGTTCAAGTCTAGGGCTAGCTGTTATCTCTCCCTCCTATCCATAAAATTACCTCCTATTGTAACCCTCGACCTTGCCCCAGGGTTTTTGTATAGAGTGAACCTTGCTGTAAAACAAAACAAAACCTTTTTTTTTTTTTGTCAGGGGAGATAATAATGATTTAGTAACAAGTCTTACTAGCTAACCCATAATGGGGGGGGAGATAGATTCATACATTTCACAAGAGCATTTATGCATGAATGAATAAATATAATGAACCCAACTAGAATTCAAACTTGGCTCTTGGATTAACAATTCCAAGCCATTATCCATTACCCCACCCACACATTCAGGCTTATAGCATCTGGTATTCCCAAGCAGTCACCCATATAGTCATGGACCATGCTCAACATTGCTTAACTTCAGTGATCGTATGGGAATGCTGTTTCAATGTGATGTGGCTGTAAGCCCACAATGATTATCAGGCTGGTCATCATTTGTGAATTTGATCCCCACTGTTGTGATCCCATGCCACACTAGGTTAAGCCTGTATGCTGTTATTAATACTATACTTGACAGGAAGGGCTGGTGGAGTAATCAATAGTGGCTCAAATTGAGTAATCGGAGAGCCAAGTTCGAATTCCTGTCAAATTCATTACATTCACTTAAGTGCTAATACCCTTTGAAAAGGTATGAATCCTCTTCTTCTCCCCCTAGCTATGGGTAAATAGCAGGACAGACCGGGTTCTATAATCTTGGATGGCAACTGGCCTACTGCAGAAGAAATGGCAACCTACTGTGGGGAAAAAAATTCTGCCTCGTCAGTCATGTATAGAAAGATACATGATCGCTTAAATGTGTATCATGCATGGCACATTGACTTTTTATGTTATCCTAGATGGCGCACTCAAACAAGGCCCTTTCATACCTGTTCGTACTTTCAGGCTCTGCAACAAGCTTTTTTTTTTTTTACTATACAAGGAAACTAAAAATTGGGCGCCTCGGCATGGTGTAATGGTTAGCAAACTGGTCTTGTTACAACTGTAAGAGTGAGTTCGATCCTCACTGGGTGCCCCATACTTTCGGCCATGTGCCACATCTAAGCCTCGCTTAGAAAAATCAATACAAGGAAACTAAACTTGTAATAAAAATTGATAAGTATAGGATACAAATCCTATATCATTCCAACAAGTGACTAAAAAACACAAAGTAGATTTGCACACCGGCAAAATCGGATCAAAACGATTAAAAACAGATTTCGCAATAAGGTGTGAAATTAATTTTCTGACCAATGAAAGGAGGCGATTTGCTAAACCAAAAAAAAAGATAACGAGCCAGTGTGAAAAAAAAGTCAACAATAAATACAGAGTTTCAAATCAGTCGGCAGTCAGAAGGGCGCAGAGATCATAGAAGACTGACAGTAAATTTCATCACTGACTCAACCCGACACTAAGAGCCGAAAGTGGAGTAGGAAAGGACAACAACAACAACAAATTTACAACTGACTCCAAAACAATTCAACCCGATAAGTACATTTTCCTCTTATCTTTTATTTCTCATCCACACTCTCTTTTTCAACTTAAATTGATCGCCCCTTTTTCCTTTACACCTATACAAAAACAAAAGAAACAGACATTACTCTTCTACTCTGTTGAAAGACAGCGAACACAGACAGTTTTGTAAAAATCACAATTTTGCTTAAACGAACTAAAGCATTAATCTTTTTTACCCTATTCGCAAAATAATAAATATACAATGTTCTATTTTCTACAAACGTTCCTTATCATGTTGTTTCTTCTTGAAATTTGTGTTGTATTTTGTGGGCAGGGTGTCCCGTATTAAATTCTCCTTTTAATCCAGGTACGCTGTACCCCATACAACTGACCTGATTATATGTTGAAATCAGTAAAAAGAAGATTAATGTAAAAAAAAAAAAAAAGAGAATTGCATCTTTTTACTTAAGCAATCTAAAGAATCTCTGTTAAATTTTTTACCATCCTTGACAGATCTATTCCTCCCGGAAATTTAAACCCTGAACAATATTTTGTTAGTACGACTCATAAGAAATATTAAAAAAAACAATGCCTGTCAGATTTAAAACTGAATCTTCTAATATGAGTTACATTCAAAAAGATTTTAGACTTTTTTTTAAACGAGGCAGTTATAACTGTACTAGATTATTATAATTTTAATATATAATTGCTACACATCTAATAAGCTGACCTAACCTTTTGTTATTCCAGACGGCTGTAACAGTTCTTACTAAACAGTACTTGTCACAGTTGACTAGTTTGCAGAATGCAATCGGGATGTGAAGAGAATCGGGAAACTCTCACGGTCATTTGTTTGGAAGACATTGAGAAGATGGAGGAGGCAGAGACAAGGTGACAGCTGTAACAGTTCTTACTAAACAGTACTTGTCACAGTTGACTAGTTTGCAGAATGCAATCGGGATGTGAAGAGAATCAGGAAACTCTCTGTGTAATAAAGTTTTGTGTTGACAGAGATGGGCATCAAAATTGACCCTCGCCCTGCCTACAGTACTTGCCCCCTTGTGACTTTTGGTTGTTCTCCAGACAGATGAAGAACCTTAGGGGCTGTTGTTTAAGATGGAGGAGGCAGAGTGACAAGGGTCCTGGACGCTTTCATTTGGCGATGACTTCCATTTGACCTTCACGAAACGGCTGGAGCACGACAACAAGTGTATTGAAGTCAGAGGATCCTACTTTCAAGGTGATTTAGTGTTTTGTATTAGGTTGGTGCAAAAATAATGACGTAATATTGTTGTTTTTCGACCTTAAAAAATACGTAAAAAAACGACATTGTTACATCATTATTTTTGCACCAACCTAATACTTCTTTGAAATTAATAACTGTCTCTCCTGGGAAAGTCTCAAAGCTTCTGGAATGCACCTCATAATAATAATTTGTTGCAAATTTCTTGCCGTATGCTGTCGCACCTTCAAAAACCTAAAAGATATTTTCCCATGCATGGACAAATGCAGCCAGGATTAAAGCATTAGTTAACTTAGATGTTTAGAGGCTGTAACATAAACAAGTTTCAATACCATAAAAAAAAAAAACAGCAATCAGAATAAAGGATTCAATGTTTGGTCAATCAAACAGAAGATCAAGAATCTAAAATTTTGGTCAAGTGAGCCTGTCTCTACGAATATAAGCAAAGGAGAATTAGCATTCTTCCTTGCTTTGAATATTGCTCCCACATCTGGTCTGGGACTCCTGTTATATATTTAGAGATTCTTGATAAAATCCAAAGAAGAATCTGCAATGTAATTGGTCTTGACCTGGCATCTCGGGTTCAGTCCTTTTCCTACCATATAATGTAGCCTCCTTGTGCCTTTTCTATAAATACTTTCATGGAAACTGTTATAATGAGCCTTCCTCTATAGTATTGGGGTTTCGTTTTTAAATGTTATTTTTATCCTCCTTCCTGCTACAGATAAATTATACACATAGGAACTAGTTAGGAGTTCATAGAGACTTGAGGTATTATGGTGACTGTGGTAAGAATGGTAAGTAAGAATGTGCTGTTTTCATGGAAGGAATACTGTGGTATGTTTGGGTGAGTAATTGTGGCTATCTACGTTTAAGACAGATTGAAGACCAGCCTTTCCTCGTCCCTCCTTTTGGCCTTGTGCCACATTTTTGTATTGGCAAAATAAATATTACTTTTCTCTATGATACCTAGACATTATGAATTGAAGTGCAGTACTAGATTGGCAGCAAGGTCCCATCATTTTACAGTTGAAATGTGTAGATGTAACTGTAAGTTCTATGCTAGCAGTTTCTTCTATCACACTTCTCGCTTGTGGAACTCTCTTCTGGGTTCTTGCCTCCAAGTCAATTTTGATCTGCAAAAATTTAAATACAATGTCAATTGTTATCATTTGACCTTAATAGTAGTTTTTCTCATATTCTCAAACATTCAATAGAGCAGAATGTTGACGATGTGTCCTCTCCAGGGTGCAGGCCCGGGTAGTTTTATTAGAGAACAACAGTTTTTATTATAGCACATAGCCTTTCTCCATGCCACTGATGTTGTCCAAGGGAAAGGTAGAAGCCAATACAGCTTGGCACCAGCATTGTCACAAGAGTTGTCAAAACAAAGTTAAGCATAACGTTGGACTAACCTAGAGACTCTGACTCAGGATTTGACCTCAGAGTTTACTGGGTGGCGTAATGGATAATGGATTAGAATAATGGATAATGTATTAGAATAATGGATAATGGATTAGAATTGGAAATCAAAGAGCTGGGTTATCTAAAATCAAAAAAATATTTCTAGATGCTAATTTTTTTTGTAGATCATAATGACTTAATGATATAGATCTTACTAATTAACTCATAGCTTGAGAAAGAAGAGATGGATTAATACCCTTTCCCATGGGTATTTGTGTATAAATGAATGCAATGAAGCCAACTTGAATTGGGTTGATGAGCCATGGAAAATGAATCAATCAATCAAGAAGTTATACATCAGTTTATACGATGGGAATCCAATTTATCGGAAAAGATAAATACGACAACTAGTGAGAACCTTTATCAATACATAGATAACACCAGAATCAGAAAGAAAGAACTTGGGCAGAAAGCTATGGATGATGGAAATGATTCAGAGGAAGCGTTCAGAAGTGTTCAGTTCTGAATGATCAGATAGATAGATAGATAGTGATTTTCCAAGCATAGCTTGGATGTGGCACAGGGCCAAAAGTATGAGGCACCCAGTGAGGATCAAACTCACTACCCAGTCATAATTGTTCTAGTGAGACAAGCTTGCTAACCCTTACACTGCCTTGAAGTGCCCATAGTGATTTTCCAAGCATAGCTTAGATGTGGCACAAGGCCGAAAGTATGAGGCACCCAGTGAGGATCAAACTCACTACCCAGTCATAATTGTTCTAGCGAGACAAGCTTGCTAACCCTTACACTGCCTTGAAATGCCCATAGTGATTTTCCAAGCATAGCTTAGATGTGGCACAAGGCCGAAAGTATGGGGCACCCAGTGAGGATCAAACTCACTACCCAGTCATAATTGTTCTAGCGAGACAAGCTTGCTAACCCTTACACTGCCTTGAAATGCCCATAGTGATTTTCCAAGCATAGCTTAGATGTGGCACAAGGCCGAAAGTATGGGGCACCCAGTGAGGATCAAACTCACTACTCAGTCATAATTGTTCTAGCGAGACAAGCTTGCTAACCATTACACTGCCTCGGTGCTCCCATGACCAGATAGATAGATATGAACAAAATGAGATATGAACAGAGATAGACAGATATGAATGAAATGAGAAAGATATGAACAGACTGTGATATACCGATAGATATGAACAGATTGAGATATATAGATATATATATATGAAAAGATTGAGATATATAGATGGATACAAACAAAATTAGATAGACGGACAGATATGAACAAAATGAGATAGACATGAACCGACCGTGATATGTAGGTAGACATGAACAGACCAGGATATGTAGGTAGACATGAACAGACCTGGATATATAGGTAGACATGAACAGAACGGGATATGAAGGTAGACATGAACAGACCTGGATATGTAGGTAGACATGAACAGAACAGGATATGAAGGTAGACATGAACAGACCAGGATATGTAGGTAGACATGAACAGACCTGGATATGTAGGTAGACATGAACAGACCGTGATATGTAGGTAGACATGAACAGACCAGGATATGTAGGTAGACATGAACAGAACGGGATATGAAGGTAGACATGAACAGACCTGGATATGTAGGTAGACATGAACAGACCTGGATATGTAGGTAGACATGAACAGAACGGGATATGAAGGTAGACATGAACAGACCAGGATATGTAGGTAGACATGAACAGAACGGGATATGAAGGTAGACATGAACAGACCTGGATATGTAGGTAGACATGAACAGAACGGGATATGAAGGTAGACATGAACAGACCTGGATATGTAGGTAGACATGAACAGAACGGGATATGAAGGTAGACATGAACAGACCAGGATATGTAGGTAGACATGAACAGACCTGGATATGTAGGTAGACATGAACAGACCGTGATATGTAGGTAGACATGAACAGACCAGGATATGTAGGTAGACATGAACAGACCTGGATATGTAGGTAGACATGAACAGAACGGGATATGAAGGTAGACATGAACAGACCAGGATATGTAGGTAGACATGAACAGACCTGGATATGTAGGTAGACATGAACAGACCGTGATATGTAGGTAGACATGAACAGACCAGGATATGTAGGTAGACATGAACAGACCTGGATATGTAGGTAGACATGAACAGAACGGGATATGAAGGTAGACATGAACAGACCTGGATATGTAGGTAGACATGAACAGACCTGGATATGTAGGTAGACATGAACAGAACGGGATATGAAGGTAGACATGAACAGACCAGGATATGTAGGTAGACATGAACAGAACGGGATATGAAGGTAGACATGAACAGACCAGGATATGTAGGTAGACATGAACAGACCTGGATATGTAGGTAGACATGAACAGACCGTGATATGTAGGTAGACATGAACAGACCAGGATGTGTAGGTAGACATGAACAGACCAGGATATGTAGGTAGACATGAACAGAACGGGATATGAAGGTAGACATGAACAGACCTGGATATGTAGGTAGACATGAACAGACCTGGATATGTAGGTAGACATGAACAGAACGGGATATGAAGGTAGACATGAACAGACCTGGATATGTAGGTAGACATGAACAGAACGGGATATGAAGGTAGACATGAACAGACCTGGATATGAAGGTAGACATGAACAGACCAGGATATGTAGGTAGACATGAACAGACCTGGATATGTAGGTAGACATGAACAGACCGTGATATGTAGGTAGACATGAACAGACCAGGATATGTAGGTAGACATGAACAGACCTGGATATGTAGGTAGACATGAACAAAACGAGGATATGAAGGTAGACATGAACAGACCAGGATGTAGGTAGACATGAACAGAACGGGATATGTAGGTAGACATGAACAGACCTGGATATGTAGGTAGACATGAACAGAACAGAAAGGGATGAACAGAACGGGATATGTAGGTAGACATGAACAGAACGGGATAGGTGTGAACAGAATGAGATATGAGGTAGACATGAACAGACCAGGATATGTAGGTATGAACAGACCTGGATATGTAGGTAGACATGAACAGAACAGGATATGAAGGTAGACATGAACAGACCAGGATATGTAGGTAGACATGAACAGACCTGGATATGTGGGTAGACATGAACAGAATGGGATATGTAGGTGAACATGAACAGACCAGGATATGTAGGTAGACATGAACAGACCTGGATATGTAGGTAGACAT
>CAHIKZ030002190.1:1105000-1122500 GCA_903632075.3 Acanthosepion pharaonis
ATTGTTTTGGAGTCAGTTGTAAATTTGTTGTTGTTTTCCTTTTCAACCACATTTTCTGCTCTTAGTGTCTGGTTGAGTCAGTGACGGACCTGACTGTCAATCTTCTGTCCTCTATGATCTCTGCGCCCTTCTGACTGGTGATTGACTTGAGTCTCTCTATTTAAAGCTGACTTTTTTTTTCACACTGGATCGTTATCTTTTTTTTAGTTTAGCAAATTGGTCAGAAAATTAATTTCACACCTTATTGCGAAATCTGTTTTTAGTCGTTTTGATCCGATTTTGCGGGTGTGCAAATCTACTTTGTGTTTTTCAGTCATTTGTTGGAATGATATAGGATTTGTATCCTATACATCTCACATCTGTGCTATTTTGATTAGAAAAGGACCTTTGAGCTCTGGTCGTCAGTGATGTCACTGCATCAGACCTTTCGCCTTCTTGATAAGAGAAATGAATTGGTATTTTGCCTTTTATTTTGTTGATTTCATTAAGATAGAATGATGACATGATTCTGATTTAGATACATTTATTTACAATTTTTCTAGTTGAAGTATTCACCCATATTGCATATATAGTTCATTATTGTACATAATTAGGTTACAATAAAATTTACATTTTATATGAATACTACCTTATGAAAATAATAATAATGTAATGGACAATATTGAATATTGATAAAATATCGGATTGGAAAAGCCTATTTAAATGTTAGCATATTGATGGGTCTTTTGCAAAAACAATTAAAAAAATATTTCATTCCACTAATACTAAAGTTAATGCTGAAATCAATCAATCCTTTGATGATATTGTTATAAAATAAAATAAGACATATCTCAGCTGATTTACAGGCAAATAAACTAACATACTCAAGAGCGAGAGCCGGATGTGAACGGGACAAGGCCCCGTCACAAAATGACCATTATCTTCGTTTATGCATGTTGCCGACGCACGAGTTCCGGTCGAAAAATAAAATAATATTTTAAAGTCTTTCTATTTTTTGACCAATAAAAATACTTCCCTCCTAATTATACTCGCGTCGTTTTTCGAGCCTGTTAAGCCATAAAAACGCCATAAAAGGGGTCACACGGAAGTACACCAGGAGTCAACAGGAGGCCAGGCAAGAGACCTGTCATGGTCAGGCTGAGCAGTCAGCAGCAGCCAGCAGCAGTAGCGCCACGCCAACCAGCAAGAACTACTATGAGATCAACCCAGATCTTCAGCCGGCCTTTGAACTATACCACAAGGTAGCTGTCCCAAATCCACACGTTCCTATTGAAATAAATCACATAAATCTATTTCTGCTGTTGTCGTATTTCTTTCTTGCAACCATACGCTTGTCTATAACAATATTAATACTGCAAACAAAAGAACATTGGTTTGTGAATCACATTATCAATAACTTGTATTAGTTGTATAATAAAATTTTGTTATTATTCAAAGATATTTTGATTTTTTTATTCGCTATGCAATAGAGATCTATATTTCAGTTTATTTATGTTCTTGTCTGCTTTAAATTAGACCTCTTTCTGATTCATTTGGCATCAAAATCTGTCAAAAGCAAAATAAAAAAAATTGCTTTCCATGCAGAGGTGACGAGCATGGGGGCTTCTCTCTGTAAGTGTCTTCATTTAATTTTCTCATGTCTATGCCGACTCTCGCTCCACGTGTCTTCTTGGGAACTACTACATCTGAACTCACCTGGGGTGTGGACCCCCCATAAATTTCTCTATGACGTCCAGTTTTCCAGTTGCTTTATCAGATGAATGTGGCAGAGAGCCATTAGGGATATCCAACAAAAAACATGGAAATTTATACATCTCACATCTGTGCTATTTTTATTAGAAAATGACCTTTGAGTGTTGGTCGTCAATGATGTCACAGCATCAGACCTTTCACCTTCTTGGTAAGAGAAATGAATAGCTACCTTGCCTTTTAATTTGTTGATTTCTTTAAGATGGAATGATGACATCATTCTGATTTGTATTTATTTAGATACGTTGTATTCATTTACAATTTTTCTAGTTGAATTGTTCACTGAAATTGCATATGGTCCATTATTGTACATAATTAGGTTACAATAAAATTTGTATTTTATATGGATACTACCTGATAAAATTGAGATGTAGTAGAGTGGGGGCCCAATATGATAGACTAGCAGTAGAGCCCGGCATTGCCCGGGGATGTAACAGTAAGAGATAGATCAAGTATCGACCATCATAAAGACTGAAAAATAAAATTGACAAAGATTATTGTTTAGGGTTGACGGACACGCATGTCTTAATTAGTTTTTTTTTTTTTTTTTTTTTTTTTGAATTGGTCAAACCCAAACTCAAACAAAAACATTGTTTTCAATCGTTATGAGTCTATCGATTGAATAGAATTTTATTATAAACAATTGTCTTGTAAATGGAATTTTTAAAGCATTCTGAATGTAAAAATAAAGAAAAAAGTGTGCAAGACAATAAGAAACACTACCTGCCAAAAAAAGGTGAAGTTTTGTTGAAATCGGTTGAAAAATGTAGGAAATCCAATCCCATATATAAATGAACACACACACACACACACAACCTGGGTTTTATAATAAGTATAACTTGATATGGGTTCATTCTCGTGACAGCGATGCCTCTTAATCGTGTTTTCAAATTGATTTTGTGCAAAAACAATTGTGTTTTTCCAATTTTTGGCGCAGTCAGAAACACCGCAAATTGAAATTGGTTGAAAAATGTAGGAAATCTGATCCAATATATAAACGAACACACACACACACACACACACACAACCTGGGTTTTATAATAAGTATGATTTTGGGTGCTGTATCATAAATTGGTAGCCCTGGTAGGACACATTTCCCATGTTTTTTAATGTTTAACCTGTTGCAATTTTGATTATCAATTTAAGTAAGTGCATTTAAAAAAAAAAAAGCTTGCTCATACCCAAATTATCTGAAGTCGTCTTGAATATACATTAAAGTTGATGCTATAAGACAGCAAATAACTTCTGCAAGAATGACTTGAGATACATTTATATCTTGGGATGTATAATCAAAACAAACCTCTGCCCTTTAGTAAGTTCGTTGGCATATGCATTATGCCATGTAATATCTTCCCTGTCCCTTGCCCTCAAATTTTTGGTAGAGCAGTAGTAGACAGAGTAAATCACTAACCCTTTTGTTTACTTCCGGTAGCCTCACTCTGAGGTACAGCTATTAAACCACACTGAAGTCTAGCGGTGAGTACATACTTATTTCCCTGCCATTACCTTAAATAAATAATGGACTATTATATTTTGATTGCAAAGAAAAATGGATGAGAATGACATATCAGAGGCTGCTTGGCTTTAATGAATGAATGAAAGAATGAAAGAAAGAAAGAACGAGAGAAAAATAAAGAAAGAAAGATAATGCTCTCCAGTTGAATCTTTTCATTCTTCTTTAAATAATGACCTGCATTTATACTTATGATTGTTATTGCAATAGGTTGTTAAATTTGGTTTCAAATCTTTTCATTTGTACCCTCTTACTTCTTTGAATAATGACCTCCATTTATACTTATGATTATTATTGCAATAGGTTAAATTTGGTTTCAAATTTTTCTTTTTACTTCTTTGAATAATGACCTGCATTAATGCTTGTGATTGTTATTGCAATAGGTTGTTTTGGTTTCAAATCTTTTAATTTGTACCTCTTACCTCCATTTATACTTATGATTATTATTGCAATAGGTTGTTAAATTTGGTTTCAAATTTTTTCATTTGTACCCTCTTACTTCTTTGAATAATTGCATTAATATTGCAATAGGTTGTTAAATTTTGTTTCAAATCTTTTCATTTGTACCCTCTTACTTCTTTGAATAATGACCTCTATTTATACTTATGATTGTTATTGCAATACGTTGTTAAATTTTGTTTCAAATCTTTTCATTTGTACCCTCTTACTTCTTTGAATAATGACCTGCATTCATGCTTTTGATTGTTATTGCAATAGGTTGTTAAATTTGGTTTCAAATTTTTTCATTTGTACCCTCTTACTTCTTTGAATAATGACCAATTTTTGCTAAAGTTGCAATAAACTAAATTTAAACTATTTACCGTGTCTCCGATATGCTAAAATGCATTTTTTCTTTGAAAAATGCTCTCAAAGATAACTTTGTGTCTTAGCAATGAAAGTTCAAGTTGGAGAAAAGAATTTGCCAACTCTCACAAACTTCAGTCATGAGATATGAACACCAGCCATATAACTCTACAATTATCCTTCATATGTAATAAATACCATATATCCCATTGATATTATACCATATATATTATTTTTATTTTTGGTGTTGATGATGACCAGTAGGCAGCTTCTTATTGTTGCTGTAATCCTTTCATTCATCTAGGCATACGGTATGGCATCTTCCCAAACCACAATCCCAGCCATGTAATACAGTTTGATATTTACATTTCATATATACACCAAGAATACTAACTTTATTATTGTATTATTGAAACAATTGAGGAGGCACACTCTTTGGGTCCTGTCACTGGATCTAATTAACGTCTGAAGGAGACATGGCACAGTGGATAAAGGCATTAGTTCGATCATGATAGGACCCAAAGAGTGTGAGTTCAATACCTGGTTAAGGCAATGGAGAACTTGGAGAGGAGAATTAACAGGAGATAACTGATAACTGACATCCATTGGACATGGCATGTGGAACTAGAACAGTCTACCCCAGTGAGCGAAATAAAGGGTTCAGTTCGACATTCCAACCACCTGAAGAAGGCCAGAGCATACAACAGCCAAAACGTTGTGATAAATATGGCAACAAAGATGAGGACAATAATCCGAATAATGTAAATAGTGGACAAACATTTACATATATTAATAAAAGTATATATCCGTTAAGTCTTCATTTAAAATAAATCAGGAGCAAACTTGGAGTTTTATGCCTGCCAAAAAGTGGAGTGTCACAAGGTCATTTTTTCTTTCCATTGACATTTCTATTATTTTAAATAACTTCACTCTTTGGCAATGTTTATTGTTTCAAAAATTGATGATTAGAATTGTAATAAAACCTAAACATATGAAAGTGAACTTTATACATTTTCTTTATTCTTGAGAAATGAAAACAAACATAACAAACCCTATATTTTTTTATTAGATTGTATATTTACACTATTTAATATATTATTTATTGGAATGTTTGGCAAAGCATCGGCTAATTGCAAATTGATTCAAACTATATAAAATGATAAATAATAAGGATTTCCTTATTGTTGGTTCACACATCTTAATAATTTAACAAATGTTTATAAATCTACTAGCAGCATGGCTCCGTGTTGCCCGTACTTGATTAAAAAATCATACAACTCATACAGCAATTGCTATCACTTGACTTAAAATATTTTTGCCCTTCCTTGCCTTTAAAGGAGTGCCCTTTGCCGTGCTGATGTTGCTACATGCCTATCTCACAGTGCGAATTTTTTCTAAGCTCTATACTAAACATTAAATCTGTTACGAAAAAAAAACTAAACAAAATGATCAGCTTTAAAAAAGGACTCGTAACTGGAAAAACCAAATGAAAAAAGAATGTTAACAACAAATACTTTTTCACACACAACCCAGTTCTGCGGAATCAGAATCGTTGAGTTTAAGCAAGTGAATGAGCCAATTGGAGTAAAGTGCCATGCAGATTTAAATTTTTCCCACTTGTGACGAATGCAGCTATCGAGTTTTTTTGGATGCTAGTTAACATTCGTGTGAGTCAGCTGTTGGCTCTCATGCTGACCAATAGAATCTTCTTGCTTATTCGTGGCAGTCAACTATTGACTCTCATTCTGGCTAGTAGAAAATGGCTGCAAACTACATGAAAACTGCTGTAGAAGCATGAAAAAAATTGATTATTTCCACTATCGATGGGAGTTGGGAAATGCAAAGTCAGTCTTGGCCTTCCCGCTAACTTGGAGCATGTGCATGTAAATTTTGGTGCAAATCCATCAAAAATTGCAGCCGTGCATTCGTTACACACACACACACACACATCCTGCCTTTTATAGATCGAGATAAATATGAAATTATTCTTGTAAATAAGCAATCTAATAGTGTCTTAATAATTTGTTGTAAATTCTCAAATACATAAAAATGTATAAATTCACTTTCACCATGTTTAGGTTTTATTACAATTCTAATCCCTTTTTAAAACAATAAAAATTGTCAAATGGTGAAGCTAGTTAAAATAATAGCAGCGTGAAGGGAAAAACCAACCTTTTGAACTTCTGTTTTTGGGAACATAGTGTTCCATGTTTGCAAAAACAACTTTCATAAACACCAGTGGGGGGTGAATCTCCGACTTGCATGTAAATTTTGGTGCAAATCCGTCGAAAATTGTGGCCGTGCATTCATTACACACACACATACACACACATCCTGCCTTTTATAGATAGAGATAAATAAAAAATTATTTTCATATTTATTTCTTTATAAATTGGTAAATGATATTTTTTTGTATTAGTCTTTAGAATGTTGCAAATATAAAATTATTCTTGTGAATAAACACTCTAATAAATAAATAAATAGTGTCCTTGTCTTTATTGTCATATTATTGTCATATTCATGACATTTCGACTGTTTTACACCCCAGCCTTCTTCAGGTGATATATGCTGGAATTTTGAACTGAACCCTTCATTTAGTCCACGGGAGCAGATTTTTCTAAATCCATGTGCCATGTCTTAGTTTTCAGTTAATTCCCTTTAGTAAGTCAACTTTCCAAGTTTTTTTTTTTTTTTTTTTTTTTTTTTTTATTTGGCTCTGCTGTGGTCCACCTGGCTAAATAAATTGAATTCAATAACCATGTTGGGCATACAAAGTCACTCTGAATATAAATAATGAGGAAACAACAGTCGGTTCAATATGAAAATGTCAGAAATATCTGAACCTGAAGAAAGGACATGAATATGACAATAAAGATGAAGGTAACAGTCCAAACAACGTAAATGGTGAAAATAGTTACAATACCTCATCTCAGAAATATAGACAGATCCTGAAGAAGGCCAGAGCATACAACTGTCGAAAGGACATGAATATGACAATAAAGATGAAGGTAACAGTCCAAACAACGTAAATGGTGAAAATAGTTACAATACCTCATCTCAGAAATATAGACAGATCCTGAAGAATCCTCGAAAAGGAAGAATAGGACAATAAAGATGAAGGTAACAGTCCAAACAACGTAAATGGTGAAAATAGTTACAATACCTCATCTCAGAAATATAGACAGATCCTGAAGGATACAATGAATATGAATATGACAATAAAGATGAAGGTAACAGTCCAAACAACGTAAATGGTGAAAAAATCAGAAATATAGACAGATGAAGAAGGCCCTCATCTCAGAAATGAATATGACAAATGAAGGTTTAATAAATTTTTGTTACAAAATTCAGAAATAAGACAGATCCTGAAGAAGGCCAAAAAATAAAAATTTATAAAGTCCAAACAGTTATTTCTCAGAAATATTTGAAGAAGGCCAGAGCAAATTCATAATATGATTGCTTTTGAAAACAAGTCCAAAAACTAAATGGTGAAAAAGTTACAATACCTCATCTAGAAATATAGACAAATGTTTAATATAAATCAAACGCAGTAAGATTTAGGGACTGCTAATCATTGCTTTTTAAAACAATAAACTAAAGAGTGAAGTTAGTTAAAATAATAGTGATGGGACTGCTCAGCAACCTTGATATATTCGGGAGGGATATTAGAATAATATTCTGCCTTTTATTCTATAAATAAATTTATTTCTTTATGAAACTTAGTAAAATATTTTTTTTATATTAATAAGAATATGAAAATATCTTTTTGTAAATAAAACAAAGTAATTTTTTTTTAGCCACTGTATTTATATTTCTTAAAACTATTTGGCATTTATTTTTTTTTAACTGTTTCATGCCATGAAATATATAAGGTGGGCAGGAAGCGGAAAGAAAACAACAAAATTTTATGGCGCAACACCAATATTTATTCGTCAAAATAAAGTTCATCATCCTCAACAACCTTCTGCAAGCGATCAGCCAGCATCCGTCCTAGATACCAGTCCATTGGCTTTGAATCATAAACTGTAAACAAGATTCCTTCACTTCATTAAAAGTGTTGAATCGCTAGTGATGGAGGAAGTGTACCATTGAGCGGAATTGTCACTCGAAAGAACATCAGGACTGAATGGTGGATGTGGAAGTATCTCAACACCGTACATCTGTTTGAACATCTTAGTCAACTTGGCAGTATGTGGCCTTGCATTGTCTTGCCGAAACAAAGCCTGACCTTGAATGAGCAAAGCAGGATACTCCTTTAGCATGTCATACATGTGGTCTAGCTGTTGGCAATACAGTTCAGTGTTGATGGCACGACCTTGTGGAACAAACTTGAAATGCATTGATCCTTGGAAATTCTACCAGACAGAGATTGTGGTTTTCTTTCTGCTTCCTAAGTGAGTCAGGACTTTCTGGCAAACGTACTATTTAACGGCAACAAATCAAGTCCTTTTAAGAAAATTTATTAAACAAAATAGTGTTGATATAAAAACAACTGAGGTAAATTGATAAACACTTACTGAATTGATATTGTTTATTGATTACCTTCAGTTTGCTTTCTTTCAGCTATCATTGTCATAAAATATTTAAGAGCCCTGCTCCAGACATCATATATAACCTTACATAACCAATTCAGACTCGTTGAATATTCTATTTGGTCTTCCATACCACAAAATAATCGAACAGTTGTGTGAGAATAATAAATAAAATACAATTCTTTTAAAAATATTTCTGATGCGAAAATGACATCAAAATTTTTCATTTTTTGATTCTTTATTTAATAAAAGAGTTCTTTTTTTATTTTTTTTTATATGCAGCCAGAAACATTTCAAAATCACACTGAAAAATTACAAGTAAATTTTTCAAAAATTCATTGTAGATTTTTTTTTTTTCCCTGAAATCAAATCTGAAAGAAAATAAATGTGTTTTATTAAATTCTGCAAGCTCAATGACACTCTCGATAAAAAAATTTTTTTTTGATTTTTATTGAATTATCTTTGAAATGAGTCAGGACAAATTTTGAAGATTTTCTCATTTGACATTACTGCGAAGATTTTTAATAAAATATCTTCAGATTTTACTTTATAAAAAAAAATATATATACAGTCATCATCCTCACCTGTAATTTAAAAGTATTCACGATGTATCAATATGGGACGGTAACTGACCCCCTCCTCAAATATGCCTACAAAGTATTCTAATAAAATAAACTACAATTCGTTTATTGAATAAATACTGAAAATTTCATTTAAATCAGAAAATTCCCTGATCATTTTTTAAAAAACAGTGCGTAGTGTTTTTTGTTTTTTAGTTTGCTTTTATTTCAGAAAAAAAAAATGCATCCATTTTGGCAGTACCTCAATTCAATAAATTAAGAAAAAAAAAAAAGGTACCTTCAAAGATTCGCTCAAAGATTCGCTTAAATGATGAAAAAAAAAAATGTCCCAAACCAAACCTAATAAAAAAAAAGTTTTATTGTCAAAATATTTAGGAAAGACCAAAAAAAAAAAAGGACTTTTTATTAAATCTTCAAAATTTCCGTTAAAATTTTCTTTTTTCTTGCGTCAGATGCAGCAGGTGATCATAAAATTAGTATTTTAGCTGCATCTTTTTGCGGTGAAAAACATTGATTTGTAAATTCTTGCCCCAAAAAATCAAGTAATTATGTGATTTTAAATAAAAGTTTCAGGACTTATTCACAAATATTAAATTATTTGTTAAAAATTTTAATTTAATTAATTTTAATTTAATTTTTTTTATCGATCTCATAAATATATTAAAAATTTTAAATATTTCTTTTTTTCTTTTTTTTTTTAACACGGACATCATTAGTAAAAAATAAAAACAAGCAAATGTAAAATTCATCAAGTTAAGTTTGACTTTTTGGTAATAAGTTTTTTAATTTTCAAATCCTACAGAAAGCTATGAATTTATAAAGTGAGTCTTTTTTTTTTTAAAAAAAAAAATATGTTTAAGTAAATCAGAATAACTTGTATAATTTTGAACTATCATGCACATCTTGGTGCATAAGTTCTTTACCACCAAATTGGAAGTTTGTTAATAATTAGATTCTCAGCATGCGTTTCTTTAAATTTTAAGTTTAAGTCATCTAGTGTTCGTGAGTTCAATCCCTGGATGATGTAATAAAGTGAACAATAACTGACATCACATTCACGGGGACAGATTATTTGTCCCCCGTGAATGTGATGTCAGTTATGTCAGATGGGGCACCTCGAGGCGGTGTAATGGTTAGCAAGGTTGTCTTGCCAGAGTTCGATCCTCACTGGGGACCCCAAACTTTCGGCCTTGTGCCACATCTAAGCTACGCTTGCAAAATCGCTGTGTCAGATGATTATTGTGACAGTCACAATAATCAGCTGATCCTATGTCAAGATGATGAAACGTTATGCAATAACAAACAACATAACAACATAAATCAAGATGAGGGCACTGTGACATGGTAATGGTTAACAAGCTTGTCTCACTGGAACTAATTACAACTGAGTAGTGGTTTCAATCCTCATTGGGTACCTCATACTTTCGGCCTTGTGCCAAATTTAAGCTTAGAAAATCACCATAAACCAAAATGAGAAAAAAATAGTTTGAAATAATGCAAGTATATATCGACAATTAAATTATTCATCCCAGAAATGATATGAAGAAATTGTTTGAAATGCTGAACTACCCAATTTAAAAATGTAAACAAAAGAATTATAAGAATATACCAGATTGACAATTGAATAAACAAAAAACTAAGAATTAAAAAAAGAAATCAATGTATGGGCTTATAGAATCGTACGTTTGTCTACTCACCCCCGTTAAAAATAGACTCTTCTATAACAATTAGCTTTGACCAATCAACACCATACATTGTGAAACTCGACTTGTTATTGGTCGAGACGACCCTAGAATGTGTAGCCATGGTCAAAAATCTGTTTTCCCGCCAGGCTCGTTGGAGCCTACTTTGGTTTCCCAAAACAAATAAAAGGACGAATTTCAGTCCAATTCACCAGTCAGTAATTCGCGCCTTCAGAGAGATTCCACACAGATCCACGCGTGTCTATATTTTGACTTGAGAACTTTTCACGCGTCAACTCCTGACTCAATTACCAACATCTTTCTATCTCTCTAAACAGCTTTCTTAAAAAGTGTTAATTGCACTACGAAACAAAAATTGTAATGTTAACATAAGACAAAAGAAAATACAGTCCAGGGTGAACAACTCTGTCAGAACAAGGTTAACAAATTCAACTTAAATCTCACTTTACATTATTTTTAAATTTACTTCTCAATAAATGTTTCCTTGGTATTACAATGGGAACATTTTCTCAACAATTGAACATTGCTGAACTTTAATTCATTTTCCTTGATGCAAACTTCGTCAACTTACATAACATCAATACACAACCTTTTCTCTATTTGTAAAAATTGTATATAAATGTTCGATATTTTCTAGTTGAATGCACATCCACCATTTTCTTGTTAATTTTGCATTGAGTTTTATTCGACTTATACGTCTATGCTTTTATTTGTTGTGATTCATGGGAAGAACATGCTGTCAAACTCATCACGCTAGCAACTAAAACCTTCTGATTTCGCACTCAATTCATAGCGATCCCAACAGGTTACATTTGAAATATTTGCGATGGAAAGATTCGTCCCTGATTAGGATGATATTTATTTTTTAAATCAGTATAGAAAGCCAACGTATACGATAAACAATTATAGATTACCCACAAAACATTCAGCCTATCAAAAAATCATGTCAGCTTTCATCGTAAAACGTGATAATTTGGACCAGGAAGTGGACAGAGTAAACAAAACATTTCACCGGTGGAATGTTTTATTGTTTATTCCTGTTTCCCTGACAGCTATAATCTCCAACTATTCAAATGTAATGTCAATCGACATCTCCAGTTGCCTTGATCTATCCACTATCCTTCTCCTCATTCTTTCCTCTATCACTCCTATCTGCTTTCACTCCAAATCTTCTGTAACCCCTTGCGTACTAGTGGTTTCCCGCCTTGCTTGGGGTGAATCGATTAAAAAAAAATAAAAAAAAAAAAAAAATAAAAAATGTCATATCCCGTCTGAACATTGGTGATCATCTCTTTTAATTTTTTTTTCTTTATTTCCTGTTGTCATCCATTTTGGTTGGGGAAAGACAGAGTAATTCCATTTGTTTTCCATCTTGTTTTTAATCATTTCTCAAACATCCTATTTATTGACCCTAATTTATTACAATTTCTTATTGTTCCACTCCACTAGGATCCCCTTTCTTTGGCAACCAATAGTACGTTCTAGTAACATTTAGTACATTTTATAAAGTTTCTCTCTGTGAAAGTGCTCTCTCTTCATGATGTTCAAATTAGAACTCTTTCTGATTCACTCCACATCAAAATCCGTTAGTCATTTGTGAACACTATGAAAGCAAAAAATAAAAAGTTGCTCTATGCACAGCGGCTACAAGCATTACACCTAGTTCACAAAACAAATCCTCTTTCCCAATTAATAGGCAGAACCACATAAATGCATGCTGGGATTTCTTCCTCGCCAATAATATAGGCCTCTTCTTCGTCTCACCTGACTCAGTCCCAATCTGCTGTTTCAGGCGGTTTGGGATGACTTGGCAGAGAGGAACCCAGACAAGGCTATGTCAAAGGGCAGAGTCACATCAGGGGGAAGTAGACAAGCTCAACCCCGTATATGTGGGGTCTATGGGAAGTTTTTGCCCAAGCCTACAGGCTCGGATTCGCCACATGTAAAAAACGGCCTTGTGCCACATACTGCCTTGTGGGAAGGTGAGGTAAATAATCTCAGTCCTGGTCTATCTTGTATTGAAGTCAGAATGCTACGGTTGTTTACCTAAGTTCACTTTTGTGTGTCAACACTAATTCTTAGTTTGTGAACTTTTTGCCTTATTACTGTTGCTTTGCCTTGCATATATTGTTAGCTTGCTCAATATTAATTTTTCCCTGTTCTTTTCTTTTCTTGTTTATTATAAACTTTGTCAATTCTGTTCTGCCATTTGCATTTAACCATGGACACTTAATCTACAAAAATATAAAATAAAATTTAAAAGGTGCCAATTACAATGTTGCCACTAAAGCAAAATATTTAAAAATAAACACTGAGTCATATATCCACCCCGACTGCTTAAAAGGGCCTGCTCTCAGCACTCAAGGTACTAAGCCAGCCACTAACCCAACATAATCCTCAATGCCATGACCAACCGACCCTCACATCCTCCAGGTCACTTCCCTCACCCACCTAGAAACAGTCCGCTTTCACCCTTTATATTGGCAATACAAACAATTTTATTTTAACATATTGTATCTCCTTTGCCATTAGCCTCACTGGCAGCACTTTGTTATTTACTCAACTATTGTCCTCATTGTTATCACAATGTTTCAGCTATTGTGCCCTCTGCCTTCCTCAGGAGGGATTTCTGAACTGAACCATTTACTTAATCTACAGGGTTAGACCGTTCTTGTTTCACTACCTATGTCTAGGGATATTGTCTAGTTCTTATTTTTAGTACTGCTCAGTTATTGCTCGCCCATTTACAGTGAGCCCAAGTACACATGCCTGACCCTAGATTGAACTCACAATCACTATGTCATGAACCATGTGAATTTACTGTCTGGGTTGGTCTGTCAAAGGACAGTTTTTTTATTCATAAATTTATAAACATATACTGAATTATTAAAATGTGTGAACTATAAGGAAATCCTTATCATTTACCATTTTATAAAGTTTGAAGCGATTGGCAATTAGCCAATGTTTTGCCAACCATTTTAATAAATAATATAAAATAAATAGTGTAAATAAACAATCTAATAAATAATGTTTATTATTTTCGTTGTGAATTCTCAAGAACAAAGAAAATGTATGAATTCTTTTTCATATGTTTAGGATATGTCCTGTGAATATTAAATTTTCCAAGCCCTCTTTCCTCATAATGTCCAAAAAGGTTGACAGTTTTTTCTTATATTGATAAAAAAAGGAACTTAGCCAATATATTTTCCCTAAATCATACATTAAATGCCAAAACGTCGCATGTAGACAGTGAGTTGCAGTTTGACATTTCCTGATTCAGAATGAAATTATTTTCATATATCAGAGGCAAATTAATTTCTCAATCATTTTGTTGGAAGAAAAAATATATTACTGTACTATTAATAGCAATATTTTTTTAAAAATCATTTTACCACAAGCAAGGCAATAAAGCCACTAAGATGCAAAAGGATTACTGCGGATGAAAGAATCATAGAAAAATCATTGAAGGTGGTTGATTGCTTTTGCTTAGTGGCATATCTATGGGTTAACACGTCCATTGCTAATTACGGAGATCTTCATTTTTCTTATCTTGCTTCAGCTGGCTAAGTACAGAAACCTACGTTTTTTTGCACACCGCTGGTATGAGTGTCCTGTTGTGCAATCTATCGTAAAATCACAAAGGACAATGCTTCAGAAGATGTCATGTGTATACCCATTACTAATCTGGTAAGTCATTCCCAGGTATATCCATGAAAATGGAATGCTGTAAAACACACTGGTGACAGTTTTGATTAACATTTCAAGTCATTATCCATTACACCACCCACACAGATTTAGAACACATGGTATTCCTAAGCGGTCACCCATCTATGTACTGACCAGGCTCAATGTTGCTTAACTTTGGTGGTCATTAAGGGAACTGGTGTTTCAGTGTGATGTTACAATGTTGATACTTTGACTAAACCACATTGCATAACCCTGATTAAATACTTTAGTTCTTGAATTTTGTAACGCTTTGTTAATGGTAACATTTTCACCATTTTAAACCACTGGCGATATTTATTAAGGAAGATCATATGTGCAAAATTCCTTTCTGCTCTCTTCGTAAAACAGGATAATTCAAACCAGGAAGTAGACAGTGTAAACACCAAACATTTCCCCAGTGGAATGTTTTATTATTTTTATTTTAAATGTCATGCCCCGTCTGAACATTGGCGATCATCTCTCTCCATATAATTTTTTTTTTCTTTATTTCCTGTTAATTGTCATTCAATTTGGGGAAATAAAGTGATTCCATTTGTTTTCCATCTTGCTTTTAATCATTTCTCAAACATCCTATTTATTGAACCTCCATTTATTACAATTTCTTATTATTCCACTCCACTAGGATTCCCTTTCTTTGGCATTCAATAGTACGTTCTAGTAATATTCGGTACATTTTATATAGTTTCTCTCTGTGAAAATGCTCTCTCTTCATGATGTTCAAATTAGATCTCTCTCTGATTTACTCCATATCAAAATTCGTTACCCAGTAGTGAACACTAAGAGATCAAAAATAAAAAGTCGAACTCTACACAGGGGATACAAGAATCACACCTAGTTCACAAAACAAATACTTTAGTTCTTGAATTTTCTAACCCTTTGTTAATGGTAACATTTTCAGCATTTTAAACCATTGGCGATATTTATTAAAGAAGATCATATGCGTAATCATTATTTGCCTTAAAAAGAAGAAAGGTTCATATTTATTTTTTCTATGGAGAAGAAATATATTTTTTCTTTTAAGAATATTTTTTGTATAGTCAAATAAAGTAGAAATAAATTATATATGCCGACATGTATTAACCAGACCATTGTCAGTGATAACCATATACAAAGTCCGCAGTTTTGAAATTGTAGAAAAAAATTTTTTTGTAATCCTTAACCTTTCTTCCTGCCAAAAAAAAAAAAAGGTATGTCAAAAGAATGGTTTTTCCTTTGACACTGCTATTATTTTAACTACCTTCACTCCTCGGAAATGATCATTGTTTTCAAAAGCAATGATTAGAATTTTAATAAAACCTAAACATATGAAAGTGAATTTATACATTTTCTTTGACCTTGAGAATTGACAAACTGTACTGGAATTGGAACTTGCATCTATGATTAAAAATTCCGAGCCATTATCCATTACACCATCTGCGCATCCAAACTTACAGCACCTGGGACTCACAAGCAGTCACCCATCTATGTATTGACCAAGCTTGATGTTGCTTCACTTTGGTGATTGTAGAGGAACCAGTGTTTCAATGTGATGTGGCTGTAAGCCTCATTATTAAGAAGAGGGGACAATAAAAGAACAGGAATTAAGAAGACAGAAGATGACAAAATGACATTTTGTTTAAATTTTTGAAGATCAAAGTTGACTAAAATGCAAAAAGCCAGAAGAGAGTTCCACAAGTGAGAAGTGTGGGAAAAGAAACTGTTAGTCTAGAACTTACGATTGCTTCAAGCAATTTCAACTGTAACATGATATAGGACCTAGCTGCCAATTTAGTACTGCACTTCAATTTGTAAAGTCAAGGTACCAAAGAGGAAAGAACAGTTAACATGAAATACAGGCTTAGCTTAGTCTGGCATAAGACTACATCAGTTGGGCATTGAGTGAGGATCACATTCATAAATGATGACTTGTAAGACTAGCATGATAATTATCATTTTCTGGCAAACATGCTCAAAGCAAAGTATATCTGTAATTTCTATGGACAAGATTGATGGAACTGGCCTTTGCTAGAATGAGAAACCTTTCTTAGTAGAAAATATTTAGGCAACAAAAAAATTCTTATTCTTTTAAAATCAAGTCTTTGTGGTAAAAATAGGAAAAAATACTGTGTATTTAAAAGCAAGACACCAATTTTCTGGTTTTATTTAAATACACAAAAAACACTATTCAGTAATTGCTAAAAACAAGGGCAATATCAATGAATATAGTGAAATGGTCGTTGTTTATCAGTGAGAACTGATGTGCCTTTATTTTTTAGCTGCAAGACATTTTTGGTTCTGTTGCTGAAATAAAATGATATATGAATGTCGATGTATTTGTGTCAAAACGTTTCTGTATGAGAAATTATCAAAAGAAAAAAAAAATCTTTCAATAAATCCATTATCGGAAAATATTGTAGATGCATGTTTGCGTAGTAGACACAGAATCATTTGATATTAATAATTTTTTTATGGTAGTCTCTTGAATTAAATTTTACAAATGATTAAATTGATCAATTTAATTGAGTATTTCAGTTTTAACATTTCATTAACAAACAGAATTGTCATGATAAAACTAAAACATGAAGTTTTACAAGCATGAGCAAATTTTCCAGGAAACAAAAAATATTCAGCTGTGTATTCTGTCTCTAGTTTTCAAAAACAAAAAAAGTGTTCTGGAAATATCTGCTCATATCTAATATATCCAATGTAGATGTTTTCTGTTTAGTGACTATACCAAGAAGAACAATTTCTACAAACAATGCTTCTTCATAGAAGGCATATTTTTGATGAACAATCGTTTCACAAGCTTTCACTAATTCAGAGATTTTCTCATAAATTTCAAAGCAAAAGATATTAATCAAATATGGATTTTCAAATGCTTTTTCAAGTTGACATCTTGCGAGAAAGATTTGC
>CAHIKZ030002190.1:1127500-1240000 GCA_903632075.3 Acanthosepion pharaonis
AAATATTTTGGCATTTATAAACCCATGTCAAATACACTTTATTATGTCACTAATTTTTATAAAATCCATACTTAAAGAATTTAAGTTCTGTCTACCTACAACTACAACAATTCTTTCAATCCACACAATCTACTTTATTGTAAATATTTCCCCAATATTGTTCTTGATATATAAAATATATATATTATTATCATCTCATATATATATATATATATATATATATATATATATATATATATATATATATTGTGGGCATTATATTTATAAAGTACATTTCCTTTATTAAATGTTTCAACCGGACAGGCTGGGGAATGTCAATTACACTGTTTAATTAAAAAAAACTACACAAACACATGTATCTGCTAAATAAAATGTTTATAGTTTGAAGAAATAATGTTTATAATTTATATTATTTATTATAAAATAATCCATTAATTCCTGAAAAATTACTTTGTTTACACCAGGGGGTACAGAAATAAAGTTAGCAGATATAGATGCAGCGGATGACTCAGAAATTATTCTGTTCAGGTTAACTCAGTTCGGCAATGTTGTATCCAGATCAACAAACGGATAGTGACCAGACATAGATGAATATGCACTTTAGACGCTCAAACGCACACAGATGCATACACATTATCAACTGAATCCCATAAAGACCAACAGGAATGGTGACACACAAACACACATGAATTATACACATGAAAACTGCTTCCCGGTTTGGATGTACATGAGGTTTGCTTAACTAATGCAGAACAATACAAACGTAAAAACACCATTTTCTTTTCTCTGTCAATTTCATTTTCTGATGAAGCTTAAATAAAAACCGAAACGTTAAATTTACAAACTTTTCCTATTTGTTCCTTATCTTACTTATTATAAAATGCAGATTGTGTGTGTGTGTGTCTGTAACGTTTATATATTTTTTTTAAAGTATTCAATAAGTAAAAATCATAAATTGTAAAAGATTATTATTACAGAAAGGCTACTAAATGAATAAGATTTGTTAGATCATAATTATTAATAAACCCAAATAAAGTTAATATTTTTTGTATTAGAAACGAGTGGAAAATATATTCAAATCAGAATTCTAATTATGAATCACCACAAGCAAAATATGCAATTTTTTTACTGTATTCAATAAGTAAAAATCATAAATTGAAAAACTAAAAGATTACAGAAAGGCTACCTACATTTTTTTGATTTCAACAAAACTTCACTTTTTTTTTTTTGGCATGTAGTGTTTCTTATTGTCTTGCACACTTTTTTCTTTATTTTTACATTCAGAATGCTTTAAAAATTCCATTTACAAGACAATTGTTTATAAAATTATTCTATTCAATCAGGAGACTCATAACGATTGAAAACAATGTTTTTGTTTGAGTTTGGGTTTGACCAATTCGTAAAAAAAAAAAAAAAAAACTAATTAAGACATGCGTGTCCGTCAACCTTAAACAATAATCTTTGTCAATTTTATTTTTCAGTCTTTATGATGGTGGATACTTGATCTATCTCTTACTGTTATATCCCCGGGCAATGCTTCTTCTCCCTCCAGCTATGGGTAAATAGCAGGACAGACTGGGTTCTATAGCCTTGGATGGCAACTGGTCTAGGAGAAGGAAAACTCTTAATTCAAACCTGCTCTTAGAGGAGGGTAAATGGAGTCTCTCTGAGCCTTGGTTGGCAATCCATTTAGTGTTGGTGTCACGATAAAAACACCCTTGATAGCCCTAGCGAAGCATCAAGAATTCAGCTATTTGACAAGATTATGAACTACATCAATCAAAGTATTAGTGAGTTCAATCTTGGCTGAGGCCGCAAGATGATGACGATGATGAGCACGCTGCCAAACTGAATTTCAAAAACTCCAAAATAATTGGGGTCTGAAGAGGGTCTTCATGTTGCCTGTTTTACTCCTTCATGTCTTTGATTGAATAGAGACTACTTCTGTTCTATCAATAACTGCATTAATTCAAAATGTTTTTTTTAAGGAAAGTACTTTAAAGTAATTGAAGAAAATAAACTCTGTTGCATTTAAACATTTGCTTTTTGCTCTATTCAAATGGAATTCTTTTTCTGATCAACCAGCTGGGTATGGCTGCTAGTGGTACATAAAAAAGCATTTGAAGCTCTAGATAAAATATTGCATGATCTCAAGAGATGTGATGTATTGATGGGTGGCATTATACTTTTATTATCAGGCGACTTCTGACAAACACTTCCAGTTGTTACATGTGGAAACCCTGCTGACGAACTCAACACTTGCATTAAATTATAATATTTGTAGAAGAACATCAAGACGGCAACATTAAATACTAATATGAGAGTCTATCTTAAGAGAGAGCCAATGACTGGTGAGTTTGCATCTCTACTACTGAGAATAGGAGATGGCAAGATTGCTAAGAGTGACCATGACAACATTGTAATTCTTCCAGGATTAGCCTCAATTGTTTCTTCAATCGAAGAACTGAGGAACAAGGTGTACGCAAATATGTGAATTATGAATGGCTAATTGAGAGAGCAATTCTTGCACCTAAAAACAACTTGGTGCATGTTATCAATCAACAACTACTCAATGAAATTCCAGATAAGGAAAAAACTTTCTATTCTGTGGATTCAACTTTGGATGATGAACAGGCTGTGCAATGCCCTACAGAATTGTTAAATTCCTTAAATGTAGTAAAAAGAAGAGAGAAAAACAAAAAAGTGACGAGGGTTCGCCGGCAAACCACCTGTTATTCTTCGCCATCGGTCGCCTCATAGAAATGAATTGCAAGACTCCTTTTCTCGGACGTTACACCGGGCAGTTGTGAAATGAACACCCAAATCAAACGCGCCTACTTCAACCGCCTCTTGGTGAGCCAGTCTATTCGCACGTTCGACTCTGTTTCACAAAGTCCGCCGAATGACTCGCCGTCTGCCGTGCTGCTGGCGCCTCGCCTTTTTTACACTAGTCCAACACTGCTGAAATTTGCATGTGTAATGGTACAATCTCGTTTTGGACAAGATTGGCGCGTATAAATCATGTCTTCGACAGTAGCCATGTTTCTTTCGGGATTTGTCATGCAAGCAAGACACGGTCGCACACGTTTCGAGCTTCAAGGTAAGTCATCACATTAAAATTGTCTGCTATGCTAAGATACAAGTTAAGCCTAAAAGTTGGATGCCCTATATTATGTTGTTCCAGAATCTTGATGCTCCAAGATTATGTAATAGAACAAGACTCTGTGTCAAATGCATACAACCTCATGTCATAGAAGCTGTCGTACTATCTGGTAGGGCAAAAGGAGAACTGACTTTCATACCTAGAATACCTCTTATTCCATCAGATTCTACAATTGAATTTAAAAGGTTTCAATTCCCAGTTAGAGTGTGTTTCGACATGACTATTAATAAGTTCCAAGGACGATTACTGGCAGTTGTTGGTCTCAACCTAACTTTACCTTGCTTTAGCCATTGGTAGTTTTATGTAGGATGTTCTAGGGTAGGATTGGCAGAATTTCTCTAAAGGAGGCAAAACATCAAACTTCATGTACCCAAGGGCTTTGCAGTAATCCTATATGCAATTTAAAAGTGAGTCCAGGATGACAATTGCTAACTAATGGTTTCTATTGTTCCTCCAGGAAAAACGGTTTGGCCTGCTTAACAACAAAAACCTACCAAATCTTTTTGCCACCTAAAATCCAACCTCTGCTCCATGTCCTGAGAGGTGGTAACAGAGTAAAAAAGTCGAATTGGCTAGGTATGTTCAACATATTTGACACCTGGGCAATGCCGGGTATTCCCTGCTAGTATATAAATAAAGACAAAAGGAAAAAGGATTCTTTATCAATGTGTTTCGTCCTCTAATGAATTTTCCCAAAGCAAATGTAAGGATTTTATTTTACCATGTAGGATGAAACGTATTGGTAAAGCATAGTTTTACCTTTGGTCTTTATTCATATTGTCTTTTTATACATATTTTTTTTTATATCTGAATACACACACACACACATATATATATATATATATATATATATATATATATATATATATATATATATATATATACACATGAACAAATATTATACATATACTGGTTGTATTAAAAATACTTTTTACAAACTTTGGGGATAGGTTCCTCACACCAAAACATGGACAAAAGTCTATATAAACAGATGTTCATAAATCCTACATTTTTGAGTTAAGTTTAAAGATTACGGTAGATGCTTTTAAATGCACAATCCACGATACAATCCAAAAATACTTTTACAAACTTTGGGAATAGGTTCCTGACACCAAAACAAGATAAAATGTCCAAACGATCATTGTTGTACTTCAACTCATAACTGATATTCAAAATGTCTTCCACTTGCTTCTACACACTCATCCATCTTTCATGGTGGATGTCAGCCAGCGTATTGCAAATAATGTGACTAGAATGTGCGGGAGCCTCATCATGCATGAACCACATGATTCTTCATATTAGCAGGGGTACATCCTCTAGCAGGTCTGGAAGTGTGTTTGAAATAAAGTCCCTGTAGGCAGCTTTCGTAAGACATGCTGGAAGAACATATGGACTTCCCTGACAGTTAACTACAATTCCAGCCCACGCATAAACACTGGTGTCTAGCCTGTATCATACCATAGGGATTCTGACCCACAAATGTTGGTTGTGTAAATTTGTTATTCCTTCTCTTCTGTTGCCTCATATGTAAACAAGACTGCAGAGGCAAACAACAGATTGGCAGTTTGTGCAAAAACCCCTCAGCTAAAGTTCTGAGTGATCCGAAGGCAAAAGACCCTTGCAAATGATACCAATACAGAATCTGCTTCATGCAGTACTATGAAATGAATGACATGCTAGGGGTCACTTGATCATCACAGCCTGTAGAATATGTTCTTTGTGGTCAGGCATACGAGAAAATCTCGGTCTTCCTCGATCCACAGTTTATAGTGCCATGGTTCCAGTCTTAAAAATGAGGCAATAAACAATAACAATGGTTGGATGACTCGGCTGCCTTCGGTCTCGATACGCAAGTTGATACAGCCATTCATGCATATGTAAAAATCATATCTGCCTGCTCACAATATCAATATCTTGCCATTGACAAACTGAATGTTTCCCAGTTAACTCACTACTACAAATGTTAAATGTTGAAGTTAGACTAGCCATAAATGTACACAAATGATGAATAAAACCTAGCTTTACATAAACACACATACATATATATAATTTTACAAAGACATTATGTGTGTATATATATATATATATATATATATATATATATATATATATATATATATTTTACATACACATAATTTTTACACATATTAATATTATATATAATTTTTACACATTGTGTGTGTATATATATATATATATATATAAATTTTACACACACACATATATATGTATGTATGTATGTATTTTATGGATTATATATATATATATATATATATATATATATATATATATATATATATTTACACTCACATTATATATATTTGTATTTTTTACACATATAATATATATATGTATTTATATATATATTTATATAAATAAATATAAAAATGAACACTGAAGTCAGCACTCAGAGGTGACAGGCTGTTTGAAGCTAGACACAATCGTCAGGTGGCCTGACAATTGCATCTAGCATGAAACAGCCTGTTGCCTCTGAGTGTTGACTTCAATGTTCACTTTTATTTTTATATTTTACTTTAATATCTCTGATATTGAGCACTTTATCTCATAAATATAGCACACCTTAAAACTATATTTCTTCATATATATATGTATTTTTACGTTATATATATATACATATTTTTACACGTTATATATATATATATATATATATATATATATATATATATATATAGTATTAATTACATTTACAGGTCAGTAAATGTAATTAGTACTGTTTAATTAAAACAGGGCATTTACTCAAGTAAGTTGTATCCATAAAAATAATGTATATACAGAAAATATTTGTCTGATTTCATTAAATATGTTATCATTATTTATGTTAGGCTGTTTCTGAGCAGAAATGATATATCGAGAAAGATCGTCAAAGATGTACGTTTATAAGTAGTAATTGGGACTTTGCTAACTAGAAAGTTCTTTGTGGCTGAATGGCTAACAGCACGTCAGGCTATATGATGGTTTCTATATGTGATACCTTTGTGCATGTGTGTATACAGGCAACTCCTTGACTCCCACTGGTCCGATTTCAATGATTCATAGTTCATTCAAAAGCCCTAGAAAAGTTAGGCGCAGGGAACGATTTTTGTTGAGCTCATATTCAGGGTTGGCAGATTATGCAAGGTTAAACATATATATTAATATATTATACTAGCCATTATCATTGCTTTTATGGTTCAAGGTGAGTAACTCTTGTTTTCCTTTTGTATTCAAAATTGCAGCTAGCTTAAAAGCCACCCTATTGCGCAACATTTAAGCTAGCTCCCAGGGAGGACACTTGGTTTGAGCATCATCACAATAGCTAGGGAGGAGCATATGCGATAGGCATCAATATACTACAGAAGAACTCAAAATTGATCGCTGCATTTAAGTATTAAATTTATGCTTAAGCTTACCTTTTAAAAGTCCAACGTTAATTCTTCTGCTGACACTTAATTTAAAGACGATTTGATTTAAGTAGTTCCTTATTTTCTGCACAAACAATTATTTTTATTTCATAGGTGACAGAACAGGGAAAAATTTATATGATAAAATTAATAAAGTGTAAAGATGGGAAAACAGAAATTGGAATTATACATTCAACATTTGAAGAGTTAGAGAAACATTATAGCTAATTAAGTAAAACCTATATTATGGAATCTATATGAATAAATGTGAAATTGGAGCTCAAATGACCCATTAATTCTGAGATTAAATAACCCCAGCTCTGCTTTACACACTAAAGGCTCAATATCTATATATTATCTACTCCTTGGCAATATCACTCTTCAGGTTTAATGAATTTGCATATTGATTATAAATAAGTTTATTTCATTAATTAACTATCCTTTGTTACTGTTCTTTTATCTGAGGATTGTTTGATTTTCATATCAAAGATAGTTGTTTAGGAATATCAACTAATATAGTGCGAAAGAGTGCTTGAAATTTGCATTTTACTTGGCCTTCAACAAGCTGGCATCTATTTGTAAAACTTTCTTTAACTATAACAAGCCAATTTATGAATGAAATGTTCATTTAAAATTTTTGTTTCAAAGATTCCAAGTAGTGAATATATCTTACATATCAAAGTGATAGCGATATATATGAAGAAATATAGTCTTAAGGTGTTCTATATTTATGGGATAAAGTGCTCGATATCAGAGATAGAGCGTGTGTAAATATAAAAGTGAACATTTTGTTTTATGCTATATGCAATCGTCAGGCCTGACGATTGCATATAGCATGAAACAGACTGTCGCCTCTAAGTGTTGACTTCTATGTTCACTTTTTATATATATATATATATATATATATATTGTGTGTATTTCGGCAGCATTTTTTCATTCATACATGTTTCATTAAATAATATAGACAAGTGTTGTCTATTTATTTTATGTTAAACAATCACAGACTATCATCACTGTCTTGTCTGTATATTGCTTAATATGTTGTACAGTAATTGACATCTTTGATAACGACTTATGTAAGCCGAAAGCTTAGATTGGATTAAAAAATATGTATCAATATTGTGATTTTCTTTCTTCGTTTAATGATAATGTTATTAATCTTATCAGACATTATGAAAAGAATTTACATAAAATAGACAACACTTGTCTATATTATTTAATAAAACATGTATATATATATATATATATATATATATATATATACAAGTAGTGTTGATAGAGGTATCATCACTGGATGACAATATTCTGTTTCAAACTTAAATACAATTTTCTGGCCTGATGATTGTGCTTAAGAAAGTAACAAACTGTCACCATCCAGTGTTGATGCATGTCGACAGTAATTGTCCTGACATGCACTCTGTCCCTGATACTAAAACTTTCCTTTGAAATATAGCAAAACTCTCTCTCTCTCTCTCTCTCTATATATATATATATATATAAGCAAGTGTAAATGGATATAAATCCGACAGAATATATATATATAGTATTAATACAAATATGATTTGTCACTTAGCTAATTGATGTCATATTCAACACCCAGTCACAAGAGTTTCATAGCCTGACCTTTTAGTAATTGCTCAGTCCACTCTTCAGGAGGCATCAGCAAGTAACTGCTTATTTTGTCGTTTTATAAAAAAAAATTAGGTTATCTCCCCTTGCTCCTGCTGTTATCGGAAGATTCTATAATCTACCTTTAATGGTATAACCAGGTTTTTGCACCAAATCTTAACTAGCACGTAATTAATAAGATCGGTACTGCACAAGATCCCAAAGGTGATAGATATCTTTGTTTGAATGACAGATAAGTGTATCAAACTATTTCTAACTGAAATGTATTGGAATTGATCCGATGTCTGAGTATACCTGCTAAAAGCACGCTTTTTAGCAACTCTCTCATTTCATGTTTTTAATATATATGTTGTATTTAAAATATCTTTTAAACTATTCAGTTGTCTCTTGTTTGTCGTCTGCCAGACTTGATGTGGAAGTCTTTAAAAATCACATATTTTCGTAATTTTTATATTAAGTTAAAAAAATAATTTAGGCATATTTTATTGGTGTACGGTTGATTTTTTCCTTCGTTGTCTCTGTGTGTGCGCGCGCGCAAACGCAGGCGTGCATTTCTGTGCGTTTGTGCGCGCGTATGTTTTCCAATGTTTAGAGAATGTAGTGGTATGGTGTGTCAAACTCCACAGAAGTAACGGATTTTTATGAGTATTGGAGATTTTGAATGAAAGTCCTCAGTTAACAAAAGAATTAGATAATGAATTTGAAAGACATACTTCGGACTCTTTTTTTTTTTTTTTACAGCGATGCAAATGAAACATTGTTTGCGAAAGCACTTCTTGCCATACGGATGATGTGCATAATGTCGTTACTGTTTAGTGTTAACGTTTATTTGATTGTAAAAAAAAAAAAAAAAAAAAAAAAAAAAGAGGTTGCATTTCTACTTCTAGGTGTATGCAAAAGTGAATCATACACAATTGAAAAAACTGTTTTTTTTTTTTCGCTCGAAACTTTTGCATACACGCCACAATATAAATAATTAAAATCAAAACTCAAAACAGCTTCCTAATAATAAATGTATAATTTTAACAGCCTCAAAAACAACTTTAAAATACATACGTCAAACATTTATTTTCGATGTGGAGATTAGATTTTTTTTTCTTTTTTTTTGTTATGTGAAACAATAAAACTCCACAAATGACAGATCGTTACTGACACTTAAAGAAAGTTTTTAAACAAATCTCCGTACAAAATTCGTAGGAGGGAAAAAGTAAGAATTAAATCAAAATATTAAAAAAAAAAAACTGTAAATTTTTCTATTTAAAAAATATAGACAAGAGAAAAATAAACGAAAATAGTTTTACCCAAAATAACCGCGTTACCTCGGATTATCTCTTTCGCTTGTCCCAACCAATAATTCATGCAGACAGGAAGTACGCGGTGTAAATATAAAAGCAATCCCTTACATTTGATTCAAGGAGGAATTTACTCTTTATCACTAATTGCCACAAGGAATACATAGGAGAATACATTGAGGAACTTAAATAAAAGATTATATGAACACAAAAAAGAGATTTTAATCGCCGTCATGAGTCTGACCCTAATTTCGATTTAAAAAAAATGCTACTTTAATTAAAAGAGAAAGCAATTTAAAAGGACTTGTAAAGTACTTTAATCACTACAGATTATAGTGGGTTATAGTGAAGTGTGTAAGTGTTGAAACAGATTAGTTTGATTTGCCTTTGTTAGTTAGCCCACCATAAGAAGGGTATAAAATGTGAGAAATTCTGCAATTAAGCTCCTATTGGCTAATTTATGCCACACCGTATTTTGTACCGACCAATCTCATTGGTTGAATTTGACTTTGCTTTTCGCGGGCATTTTCAACGGCCCGTGCCTTTTTTTCAGTTGCTGCAAAATCTTCAAAATGAAAGGACTCATATTTCAATCACTCTGCAGGGCCTTTAACGCCCAAATTTAAGCCTAAATGACTAGGCAATTATTCTTCTTGTCTCATATTCTAGAGACTTTTCAAGGCTGAATAATTCAGTCGGTTTATTGACTGTCGTCTAATATGTACTTTTTACATGAAGAACTTTTCTGCATGCTCTCGACAAATAGCCGAGTTGTTATTTCAGCAACCTAATTGGTAACGCTCCTGCGACGACCGTCAATTTCCTGCTTCTTTGAATCTGCATAGAGACCAGTTGAGTCCTACAGAGAAGAAAAATTACTACCACTTCTTTGAAGTAACTACCCCCACCCTATTCATAGGGGCAAAAAAGGGCATAATCTTTTTTTGCAAAGACGCAATAAAATTTGTATTGAATTTTAAGGTAGGCTTTGTTAATTGTATGTCTTTTCTTGTCTCTGCCAGGGGTTAAACTGTGTGAGAAGAAATTCTCACAAAAACATGAAAATCAAATTGTAAAGTGAAACAATTAATTTATATACATATAAATCAATTAAGGTCTCTACAAAGAAAATTAATGTATTTTGGTTGATACAAGGTCGTCAAAATGTTCGTAGTAGTCCTTGCAAGAATGAGTTTATGTGTACGTAGGCAGGGACGTATGTATGGATGTATGTATGTATGTATGTATGAATGTTATCGTAGGGTAGGAATGTCTTTGAAGTAATCGCTCAGTCTTAAAATGTTCCATTCGTTTATCAAGTATGAAAGAGATAAAGGAGAAAGAAAAGTAGAGATAATAATAACAATCACTTGACATTTGTCAAGGGACGTGTTAATACGCTCGTCTCCTTCTCTCTCTTGTGACAAACGAACTTGCCAGTCTTTTATTTTGTTTGTGGAGCTTGAAAAGATCATTTGGGAATTCACTCCCGGATATGATTCAGGCCTTTTCATTGGACGACAAACAAAATTCGCGTCGGCTCACGAAAAGGTCTATAAAAGCATTTGTTTCTGAGAATTGAAGATTATTTGAATGTTGTTTTTGAATGATTCCTAGTTTTCTATTGGACGAAAAAAATTTCGCATCAAGGTGTGAAATTTTATGAGTTTTGTTTTGGATTCGCTTTTGCATGTGAGTTAAGCAAAATTTGTAAATTCAATTCTTTTTTTAATTTCTAACAAAATCAATGAGTCAGTGCTTTACATTTGAATTTTTAAATCTAGATCTTGTTTTGTTCACTACAAAACTTCTACATAACACAAAAACAAAACAGTTGGATACAATCTAAATGCAATAATAATTTCAATACAACACATAAATACAATCTGTATCACTTTTGTCACTGATAAAAGAAAAATCTATTTTTGTTATTGTATTGATTTATCAAATTTGTTATTTATTTTGTTGTTTATTGTTTCTTGGCACATTTGTTGAAAGTAAAAATAGTAAAGAATGAATTGAGGTCGTTCGATCCTCAACCTATTATCAAAGAGCTATGTCATACAAGAGATTGCATACAAATATATAAATAACTGCCACTAATTTGTCCCACACAGAGAAATTGTAACATATGAATAAAACAAGCAAAGTAAAAAAAAAAGCAAGAAGCAATAGGGTCTTACTTGTAATATTTGCCGAAAGGAAAACAATCAGGCCGGTGGTATGTTCTATGAACTTCGAGGTACATGTTGGTTCTTCTGTTCTCTCTAACAAAATCAATGAGTCAGTGCTTTGCATATGAATTTTTAAATCTAGATCTTGTTTTGTTCACTAAAAGATCATCTACAGTAAATTGGCACCCAAGGTTCTTGTAACATTTTTTGCCTTTCTTGGCAGATCTTCTATTTTCGCAATATGGGATATTTAATAAGAAAAGTGATAAAAACATAAACAAAAAGGAACTGAATTAAATTGGTTAGACTATATACTCAAACAGTACAAACACATATTAAAAGTCTAAAATTTCAACGTCCCCTTTTTTTTCGTGCGCATGCATGGAAACATCACTTGAACTTCCACATCTTAGGTGTTCTCTCAAGGAACCTCATTGCCTTGAATGTTTTATCGAGACTCAAACTCATCCGGACACATATCCGATCTCATATATCCGATCTGTTGCTAAAAAGATGCTGGGAAAATGTTTGGTTCAAAGTACCACTCCAGTAAGTATCCGACGCCTCCAGTGATATTACCTTGATTGCAAGGAATTTCTAGGAAAAAAAAGGTTAAAAACCCAAATTAAGAAAAAGTAATGTCAATTTAAAACAATTTGATGGATCTGTTATCAAAACTCTAGGCTCCTTTGAAGGAAATATTTTGAGATTATTCTAGAATGCACAAAAACTCATGGATTCCTGGGAATAGACGTTTTAAAAGTGGATATGGCTAAATTAATAAACTGAATAACCTGAGATTGGGTCGCTGATGTGATGAGGTGTCTACCATTTTCCATCTGTCACAGTTGTGTGCCAGAGCCTAGGTCTCTGCAAATGGTTTCTTGATGTGCATTTTAACCTGGCGGAGTATATTCCTCTCCAGGAAGCAGTAAATACAAAAGTTTAATTATTAAGCAGGTACAACACTCTCACTCTCTCATACTCTCTCTCTCTCTCTCTAGTACCTTTTTACATGGCTCCCTTTTCTTTAACTCTGTAAACTGTCCATTGTTAGTTTTTTTTTTTTTTCATATATTTCAACAGATGCTGACTTTTTTCTTTTTAACTTCAGGTTTGCAGTGAGAAACGAATCAAATTAATTCATTTTCAAACTCTGAAAGAAGAACATTACTTTAATTGACAAATGTCCATCAGAAAATGACATTCAATAATTCTGTTAAGAAAAAAAATTGCTGCCATTTATGTCTGCAATGGAAATGAAATGCTTTTTTTTTTATTAAAGTCAACATAAAGTCAGCATAAGTCACTCGACTGCTTCAATCATTGAGTGGAGGGATCTGTAGGAGTTACCTCCACCTTAATTCCCAAATTCTTCACCAGGGGTCTCTCTCCTTATACTATAAATACTGGAAAACTTCTTGCCTCTTCCTCTTCTTTCCTTCAGGCCTCGTACCAAATTCCACCTTGCGTGGAGTTGAGGTAAATCTCTCTTTCTTCTTCATTTCAGCAACAAGCTGTAAGCTCTGAGAAGATCAGCATTTCCCAGTTCTGGGAAAACACTATGAACATTACAAACATTCACCAAAATACGAACGTTCACACACAAACACAATGTTAACTATGTGCCTTGTTATACATATATATATATATATATATATATATATATATATATATATAGAGAGAGAGAGAGAGAGAGGTCTTGTTTGTTTGTCCCCTTTATCTTCAGTTGGACTTAACTTGAGTCTGGCAATTTTCTTGTAGTTGGACCTTTTAATATTCTACCAGGAGTTACACGTGTTTCTAATACAACAACATGTCCTCCAAGGGTAGAACAAACCGCCTCCTCCAGGCTGATTGGTTGATGCTGACTCTCAAGAGTTCTGGCATTGTCATGTCCATCCACTTGTGGAATGATGTCGGAAATAAACAGCAAGACAGTCAAACAACAAATCTCACACACACACACACACACAAAATGTTTACTGAGTTGAGGAATGTGCAATTTTCTGGTTAATAAATTAATGCTTTGAAAATAAATATTTAGCATTTTTCAACCAACGGGTTCCTACCAACAATAACAAACATGCTTCGTAATTCCTTTGAAGTGTATTTAAGCATAGTTTCTGAACAGACAAACCAGTAAGAAGATACAGATGGCAACAGTTTCACGATGCCATGGCTTAAAAGAAGCTACATAACACTTACACTTTCCTCCTCACTTTCTTCCTTGTCTCTTTTCTCACATATACACGCAAAGAAACCACATTTATTTCCATCTTAGCAAACAACTACATTTATTCATGCTAAGAAAAAATTAGTTGTAAAAAACACAAAGATAAAAATATCTTATATTTTTATATTTAAACACCTTTTTCACCCTTCTCTCTGTGGATTGATTCCAATTTGCAACACACTCTTTAATTTTGTCTAACCAGCCAGAGCAAGTGCAAGGGTCTCATGGATCCCCACCGAATCTATGAGGACCAACACTCGACTGCATCTTAATTTTCATAAGGTAGTATTCATATACATACAAATTTTATTGTAACCTAATTATGTACAATAATGCAATATAGGTAATAGAGGTGAACAATTCAACTAGAAAAATTGAAAATAAATACAATGTATCTAAATACGAATCAGAGACATATCATAATAGGTTATTCCATCTTAAAGAAATCAATAATGTTTTGCAGCAACACCTACTTGACATTTTTATGTTAAAACATTAAATAATTTTATCACATTCAACCCTATGAATAAAAAAAAATAGTGAATTTCACATAGTGTATTTTATTCTATATTCATTTTGGCATGAACAAAACAAATTTACAGATTTGGACAGAAATAGAGACCTCAGAATGATGTGAAAATCTTCAAAAATTTGTAACATATAAAAATGGTGGGACTTAAATATTAAGTTTTAGAAGATTCTTGAATCTTTCCTGAAAAATTGTTTTAACAGAAATACAACTGGCCATATATAAATATTTCTTTCTGGAGCCAAATTCCAACTTTTTGAAGTGTTGGACTTGTGATCTGTTTATAGTTTTGGCAAACATAGGGTGAACTGGAAACTGGATTCTTGTATATAAAAACTTAAAGATATACAAAAAAAAAAAATTGCATTTTTATTAAATAAGTATTTGTTTTAATCATTAAATTGTTTGTAAAATAGTGGGAGTATTTTGTATGTTAAATAATAAAACTTTTAATTTTTCAAAAGTAATTAATGAAAATTTATAGTACTAAGCTATGAACCTTAGTATAACCAACTGCACTTTGTACCCCATTACCTGTTTGCACTTCTCCCCAAAATTTGGTTTTGACCAGTCAATGTATGGCTATTTTAGAGAATGTGATGGAGGAGACAGGGTGGGGTAATGGATAGCGGCTCAGATTGAGGAATCGGAAAGCCGAGTTTGAATTCCAGTCAGATCATTTACATTCAATTATGTGCTAATACTCTAGAGAAAGGTATGCATCCTCTTCTCCCCCCAGCTATGGGTAAATAGCAGGAGAGGCTGGGTTCTATAGCCTTGGATGGCAACTGGTCTAATGCAGAAAGAAATTGCAACCTACTGTGGGAAAAAAAATCTGCCCTGTGATTAATGTATCAAAAGATACATGATCGCCTATGTGTGTATGTATCATGCATGGCATATAACTGACTGATTATTGTAATAATGGCACTAGTATTAAATCGTGGCAAGTCCAAAATTGCTTTCAATGACTGCAAAGAAAAATGATGATATAATTTCATCAAAGCGAACATTTATAAATGGTAGAGTGATGGATAACAGCTCGGATTGAAAAATCGGAGAGCCAAGTTCGAATTCCAGTCAAATCCATTACATTCACTTATGTGCTAATATTCTTGAGAAAGGTATGCATCCTCTTCTTCTCCCCCCTGATATGGGTAAATAGCAGGACAAACTGGGTTCTATAGCCTTGGATGGCAACTGGTTTACTACAGAACTGACTGAGATAAATCAATATGTCATGTCCACAAAAAAAAAAAGGATCTCAAAAGAACAGTTTTTCCCTTGACACTGCTATTATTTTAACTATCAACTCCCTTGGCAATGTTTATTTACAAGATTATAAAAAAAATTATTTACCTTTTTATAAAGATTTAGTATTTACCAAGTCATGATCACTATTGGTGATTAATGTTGCTATTTTCAATGCAAAGAAAAGGGAGGCACAGTGAAGCAATGGATAGCGGCTCGGGTTGAGGAATTGGAGAGCCGAGTTCAAATTCCAGTCAAATCCATTACATTCACTTACGTGCTAATACCATTGGCAAAGTTAAGAATCCTCTTTTTCTCCCCCCCCCCCAGCTATGGGTAAATTGGCAGACAGGGTTCTATAGTCTTGGATGGCAACTGGTCTACGGTAGAAAGAAATGGTAACCTAATGTGGCAAAAAATCTGCCTCATCAGTCACATATCAAAAGATATATGATCACCTAAGCGTGTAGCATGCATGGCATATAACTGACTGATTATGGTAATAATGGCACTAGTATTAAATCATGGCAAGTCCAAAATTGCTTTTGACAACTGCAAAGAAAATTCAAATTAAACATTTATAAATGGTGGAGTAAAGAATCGCAGGTTGGATTGTGGAATCAGAGAGCCGAGTTTGAATACCAGTCAAATCCATTGCATTCACTTACGTGCTAATACCCTTGAGAAAGGCATGTAGCCTCTTCTCTGTCCAGGACAGACTGGGATCTATAGCCTTGAATGGTAACTGGCAACCTGCAGTGGGGAAAAAAATCTGCCTCGTCAGTCATGTATCAAAAGATACATGATCCCCTAAGCATGTATCACATAACAGACTGATGGACAGATTAATGAAGTTACAGAATTTTAGGCATACATAGATTGCATACTACACAAGTCCATTTTAATGAAATATGTATGCATTAATAAAAGCTATTGGAGAAAGGTAAAAATACCAAAGATAAATAAAGATGCTAATCTGAGAAGCAAATCATTGAATAGTAATGATGCATCATCTCAAAAGTCCAGACAAAAGCTTTTGTACTGGATAATGAAGATGATGCTTTTATTTTACTTTTAATTTCAAGCTAATAAATTAAATTTAATATTTCCAATTAGAAAAATACTTCTGTATTTCAAGATAAATATAAATGAATTGGAAGTAGTTTATTTTTTCAAGCCATTAATTTTAGCAATCTGTCAACACAATGTAATTCTCTTTATTAAAAAATCTTTCAAAAATATACTTTTCTGAAATTTTATTTGTGGAATATTAGATCATTTAATGTATGATTAATCTGAGTGTAAAAAGTATTTACTTTTTTAGCCATCTGTCAATACAATGTAATTCTCTTTCTTAAAAATCTAGTAAAAATAAAATGTACTTTTCTGAAAGTTTATTTGAGGAATTTTAGATGATTTAATGCATGATTAATCTTATTTGAAAAAAATATTTAAGTTTAAAATATCATAGAAATGCAATTTGGACGTGGAGGTAGTTGTTGAAATGTTCATTGACAACTGGGAATTTAACTCATTTTTTCTACAGGGTACATATCTGTAAGAATTACTTGACAAATATAACGTTAGCACCTTTTTCTGTAATTTTTTTTAACTACCCATTAATTTTTATTAAAAAATCTAGCAAAAATAAATTATACTTTTCTGAAACTTTATTTGAGGAGTATTAGATGATTTAAAGTTGAATTAATCTGCTTTGAAACAAATATAGGGTGTTCTAATAACTTGGACCGATTTTAAATGTGCATTAAGTTTAAGTGTCTCATTTTTTTTTTCTTTTTCTTTCAGATTTAACAACTTAAGTCCTTGGCAATTTCAACGATGGAAAGATTAACAATCAAACATGTTAAAGTTATAGAAGCCTATTATGAAAATGGACGTTCAAACAGAAATGCATTTTGCACACATCGCGATTTTTTGGGTCAACATAATTGACCAGCAAGGAGGGCAATTGTGAAAATTGTTCATAAATTCAAACAAACTTGATTGGTGACAGATGTGAAAGCACCATTGCCTGCTCATTTATGCCGTTCAGCTGAAAACGTTGCTGCAGTGCACGAGAATATGGCCGAAAATCCAGACACCTCTATTCATCATTGTGCGCAGGAATTGAATCTCTTCACAACAACGTTACATCGAATTTTGACACAAGATTTGTCTCAACACACTTACAAAATTCAATTGACAGAAGAACTGAAACCTGCTGACCATTTGGAGAGCCGTACATTTGTCAATTGGATGTATGAGTAAAGACAAGCTGATGAAGATTTTTCACAAAAAATCCTCTTTAGTGATGAAGGCCATTTTCATTTTAGTGGATTTGTTAATAAGCAGAATTGTAGCATTTGGGCTGAGGAAAATTGTTGAAAAGCCACTGCATCCACAAAAGGCTACTGTTTGGTGTACATTTTTGTTAGCTGAATCATTGGGCTGTATATTTATAAATTTGAACATGCATTTTTGTAATAGCCTTTGATAACTTTAACACATTGATTGTTAATCTTTCCATGGTTGAAATTGCCAAAGACTTAAGTTATTAAATCTGAAAGGAAAAGAAAAAACATTTATTATAATCTTGTAAATAAACATCAGACGGTTAAAATTAATGCACATTTAAAATTGGTTCAAGTTATTGGAACAACCTTTATTTACTTTCTGTTTAAAATATTGCAGAAATGCGTTTTTGACATGGAGGTAGGTATTGAAATCTTCATTGACAACTGGGAATTTAACTCATTTTTTCTACAGAGTATACATCTGTAAGAATTACTTGACAAATATAATGTTAGCACCTTTTTTATGTAATTTTTTAACCACCCACTAATCTTAAAAATTTAGGAAAATATTCTCCATAATCTGTTTTATTGAATTTTAGGTACTTTCCATTTAAAATTTATAATTTTCTGTTAATGTCATGTACGGACTTCTGCATTTACAAAAATCTGCATGTTTATACACAGACAAAATTTTAAAATAATGGGGATTGCAGAATTGTAAACATTTTCTTTTAAGAAACTATCTAAATATAAATAAAAAATTTGGATGAGAAATGATTCTTCTGACATGTTCAATGGTTGCCTGCTATCTAACAGAAATTTATAAAAAAAAAAAAAAAAAAAAAAACTAGATTTGAGGGTTTCTTTTATTTGTGATAATTTTCAGCAAACCAAAGAATTTTTAGAAAAATATTTTATTCCATTTTACAAATTTTCACTATTTTTCTTCACTGTGCACTATGTGTGTGTTTTCAAATGTCTTTTTAAGTGTATTTTTTGAGAGAAAGATTTGCTACACAGTTCACAGTGAAATGGAGTCTCTCCAGTATGTGTTCTCATATGATTTTTTAAGTTATCATTTGAAGCAAAATCTTTACCACAAACAGTGCAATGAAAAGGCCTCTCTCCAGTATGAGTTCGCATGTGTTTTCTCAAGTTACTTTTGTCAGAGAATGCTCTCCTACATATATTACAATGATATGGTGTTTCGCCAGTGTGAGTTCTCATGTGAGAAGTTAAGTCACCTTTTCGAGAGCAAACTTTGTTGCATATTTCACATGGGAATGATGTCTTTCCTGTGTGGATAGTCATATGCATTTTCAAGTGACTATATTTTGAGAAGGATTTTCCACACACTCCACAGTGATAGGGTGTTTCATCTGTGTGGGATTCCATGTGTTCATTCAAGTACTTTTTTTCAGCAAAACCTTTTCCACAAAGTTTACAATGGTGTAGAGCTTGATTAACATGAGTTCTTAAATGTGTTGCCAGTAGAACTTTTTCATCAAATGTTTCCCCACAAACTTCACAAGGAAACTTCATATTTGTAGAAATTAAAAAAAAAAAAAAGGACTGTTTGAAATTTATTTGTTCAGATAGGGAAAAAAATGTTCTTCTTTTCTCACTTGGATTTGCAAGCTGAAAAAAAAAAAGAAAAAAGAAAGTAGTAATTAAAAAAGATATAATTTAGGATAAAAACTATAAGTGAAGCTGAAAAGTTCTCAGCTGGACCAAAAAGCCTTTCAAAAATAAATCCCCATGATCAAAAGCACATCTAATGCTCTGTCAAACACTGTGTGTGATTTTGCATGATTATATATAATAGATATGCATGTCTGCATTATGCGTAACTTACATATGCTTGTGCTATTTAATGTATATACAAGCATATGTACATTCACACAATCTGAGTTTGAAATAAGATATTAAAATAATACATTAGTTTCACAATTAGTCTGGACACTTCCTACCTTGGGCAAAATTTGGAGATAAAAAAAAAAAAAAATCAATCCTCAAAAAGTCAGATAATTATAAGATTTTATTGAATTTTTCTGAAATTATTCAGTGATAAATATAATTTTTACAGAATTTTAAATGTTTTGTAGAAATATTTTTAAGTCTGTCATTGGATTAAAATATCTGTGTACTTACAAAAACATACACACAATTTCAATGAAATATTTCCCTTTTTGACTGGAGGCAACCTGAGTATCAGGAAGAGTATAAGCCAGTGAGTGGCTCTTAATGGGTAAATAATTTTATTTGAAGTTTTTTTTTACAGCTTATCAACCCTTTGTTGGCGAATTGTAAGAATAAAATTGTTTTTTATTTTCAAGTGAATATTGCATTAACAGTTTCTTAAGAACAACAATGATCTTTTCAAGTCCCTACTATTTAACCCCTAGGTGGTGGAGGGTGGGAATTGATTCATACTTTTCCGAGGGGTTTTGGCACATCAGTAAATGTAACAAACCTGACTGAAATTTGAACCTGGCTTTTCGATTTCTCATTTGAAGCTGCTATTATACCACCAGCACATTCTAGTGAGTAAGTGTTATACGGTGTGGCAGAAATAGATCCAGAATTTTTACGTGACAACTGTGTCATGTCAAAGCATAGCAAGGTTTGAAGGGCGCCATTTTAAAGTACTTAACCTCAATTGCTTAGTAATCAACATGTCTTCAGATATGACTGTCAAGCTGCTGTTGAGGAGAGCCTTCACACTGGCCACAAAGCTAAGGAAATCATTGAATGGTTTATTTATTAGATTGTTTATTTACACTATTTATTAGATTCCTTATTGGAATGATTGGTAAAACACTGGTTATTTGCTAATTGATTCAAACTTTTAAAAGAATAAATAATAAGGCCCCTACTGCAGGAAAAAATCTGCCTTGTCAGTCATACATCGAAAGATACATGATCACCTAAGTGGTTATCACGCATGGCACATAACTGATTTACTGAAATAATGATTTCCTTATAGTTGGTTCACATATTTTAATAATTTAGTAAATATTTATAAATTCATGAATAAAAAATTGTTTTTGTATTTCTTTATAAATTGGTAAATGATAAATATTGCATTACATTAGTCTTAATACAATTGTATTAGTTTTTAAAATTTTACTAGCAGCATGACCCGGCGTTGCTTGATTAAAAAATCATACGACTCATACAGCAATCGCTATCACTTGACTTAAAATATTTTTGCCCTTCGTTGCCTTTAAAGAAGTGCCCTTTGCCATGCTGATGTTGCTACATGCCTTACTTCTTGCCTATCTCACACTGTGAATTTTTTCTAAGCTCTATACTAAACATTAAATCTGTTACGAAAAAAAAAAACTAAACAAAATGAACACAAAATGGTCAGCTTTAAAAAAGGACTCGTAACTGGAAAAACCAAATGAAAAAAGAATGTTAACAACAAATACCTTTTCACACCCAACCCAGTTCTGTGGAATCAGAATCAACATTGAGTTTAAGCAAGCGAATGAGCCAATTGGAGTAAAGTGCCATGCAGATTTAAATTTTTTCCCACTTGTGACAAATGCCGCTATCGATTTTTTTTGCATGCTAGTTAACATTCATGTCAGTCAGCTGTTGGCTCACACGCTGGCCAATAGAATTTTCCTGCCTATTCGTGGTAACCAGCTATTGGCTCTCAATCTCGCCAGTAGAAAATGGCCGCAAACTACATGAAAACTGCTGTAGAAGCATGAAAAAAATTGATTATTTCCACTCTCGATGGGAGTTGGGAAATGCAAAGTCAGTCTTGGCCTTCCCGCTAACTTGGAGTAAATGCATATAAATTTTGGTGCAAATCCATCGAAAATTGCAGCCGTGCATTTGTTACACACACACATCCTGCCTTATGTAGATCGAGATAAATATAAAATTATTCTTGTAAATAAGCAATCTAATAGTGTCTTAATAATTTGTTGTAAATTCTCAAATACATAAAAATGTATAAATTCACTTTCACCATGTTTAGGTTTTATTACAATTCTAATCACTTTTTAAAACAATAAAAATTGTCAAATGGTGAAGCTAGTTAAAATAATAGCAGCGTGAAGGGAAAAAACAACCTTTTGAACTTCTGTTTTTGGGAACATAGTGTTCCATGTTTGCAAAAACAACTTTCATAAACACCAGTGGGGGGAATCTCTGACTTGCACTGAAAACTTACAAATATTGCAATTATTTTTGATAAGATTAGGGACAAATTTTACTATATGTTCACACTTGATATTGTATAATTTTTTTTTTTTAACTCAAATAGCATCTTCAGGGATTTTTGTTCATATATTCATAAAAAGAAATTGAGAAATCCCTCCAAATTAAAAATTACATGAAATATCAAAAATTGGCATGGAGAAACGTACCCCCCACCAAATATTTTCACAAAATCTTTTTAATAAAAGAACCTTTTCAGTATGTTTTGTTTGAATCTGGTAATTCCTGGATTTTTAACAAATATCATAAAACATCGTTTGTAGTGACTTGCCTGCTTTCATTTTAGAAAAATACATACATTTGAATGGTACCTAATTTTTACAGTGCAGTTTTAAAAAGATGTTGATCATTGCTGATAAAGTTGATTTAGAATAAAGATTTGGTTGAAGAATAGAGAGATATGAAAAGTTAAATGCCATTTCTGAATGTGAAAAAAAAATAAAAAATAAAATTTGTAGAGTAAAAACAAAATTCCTTCTTTTTTTTTTTACGCCTCAACTTGCTCTTACGTTGTAAAAATCATCATTTCGTTTTTTTTTCCTTGATTCAAATTCTTAAACATTTCTAGTTTCTTTGCACTGTTTTTACTTAAATTAAGGAGTGACCAACACTGGCAACTGCTAGTCGAATTATTTCCATAAAATAAATCATTCGTTGGAACTACAAGTTTTTTCTTTTAATTATGCAACTACCAACGGAGACAAGCATACTAACTTTGAACACATTTTAATTATTTTTTTCACTCAACAACTGATTAATTTTTTTATCCTACAAATTAATTCAAACTTTTATTTTCTGATAAGTCCCCTGACATAAAAAAATAAGGGACAATTTCAAGCCACAAAAAATTATTGAAAGTTTTGAATAATCTACTTCTGCTGAATATATTTTTGTCTGTTTAATACAGTTTTTGCTGTCATTTTAGAAAAACAGTAAAGATAAAAAAAAGTCACTTGATTAAGGAGCTGTTACTGACCTGAAAAATGTTTCTACAAAGTTTTCTAATTTATAGGCTCCAATATTTTGGGGACTTATAGCACAAATATTTGACAGTAGTACAGAGTTTGTAAGATTAATATTACCTCATTGCAATTGCACCTCCACAAGAAAAGTGGTACCTAAGGTTTTCAATGTAATTTGAAAAATGAAAAAAATCTTTCTTGAAGCTTTGATTATAGTTTTAATTTCAAGTTAATAGATTACATTTAGTATTTACAATAATCAAAATAGTTTGCTGTATTTTCAAAAAATAATTTAAATTGACTGGAAGGAGTTTATTTTTTTGCTAATTAGCACCCTTTTCTAGTCATCTTTCATCACAATGCAATTCTCTTTATTAAAAAATCTTGCAAAAATAAAATATGCTTTTTTGAAGCTTGAGGAATATTAGCAGATTTAAAGTATAATTAATCTGATTTGAAACGAATATTATTTACTTCAAGTTTAAAATATCACAGAAATGCATATTTAACCCAACAGTAGCTGTGTTGATATGTCGACAGCCTGATAACAAGTCTAATGTTGTTCTATGGAGACTTTATCTGTAAAACATAATTGAAGAAAATGACATGAGCGTTTTCTATATATAATTTTTAAGTACTCAATAATCTTAAAAGTTTAGGAAAATATTCTTCGTAATCTAATGTTTTATTAAATTTTGGAAATGTTGGCTTTAAATTTGTTATAATTATCACTCTTATTTTCTGATAATGTTATGTATGGTCACCTGTACTTGTAAAAATCAGTACATGCATATACACACACAAAAAAAATTCAAAATTCTTTTTAAAATATTGATGTTTGATTTAAGCTTTTCTATTTATATTTGTATCAAGTTTTTCCTTTTATGATTAGTAAATATAGTTTTCACTTAATAAAAATCATACTTATTATAAAACCCAGGTTGTGTGTGTGTGTGTGTGTGTCTATTCGTTTATATATTGGATCGGATTTCCTACATTTTTCAACCGATTTCAACAAAACTTCACAGGACTACGTAAAATTACCTTGCGGTAGTTCTGACAGCATCAAAAATTGGAAAAACACAAATTGTTTTTGCACGGAATCAATTTGAAAACACGATTAAGAGGTATCGCTGTCACGAGAATGAAACTCATATCGAGTTATACTTATTATAAAACCCAGGTTGTTTGTGTTTGTGTGTTCGTTTATATATGGGATCAGATTTCTTACATTTTTCAACCGATTTCAACAAAAGTCCAGATTTTTTTGGCAGGTAGTGTTTCTTATTGTCTTGCACACTTTTTTCTTTATTTTTACATTCAGAATGCTTTAAAAATTCCATTTACAAGACAATTGTTTATAATAAAATTCTATTCAATCGGTAGACTCATAACGATTGAAAACAATGTTTTTGTTTGAGTTTGGGCTTGACCAATTCGTAAAAAAAAAAAATTGTCCATCAACCTTAAACAATAATCTTTGTCAGTTTTATTTTTCAGTCTTTATGATGGTCGATACTTGATCTATCTCTTGTTGTTACATCCCCGGGCAATGGCACTAATGCTAGTATTATCTAAAATTAATACAGAATTTTAAAAGATTTATAATTTAATAAATTTTTCTAATTAAAATTTAAAACAAATTCTTTTAAAGATTCATTATTCATCAAAAAAATTTTTTCTTAACACAAGTGTCTTTAAGATGTATTATTATACTTCCATGCAAATCTAATCAGCAGCGAATGTATACAAACAATGCCAGTAATGGCTGCCATGCCGTAACGCAATCCAAAATTGTCAATAACTCCAAAATGGTAGATTTTATCAAAATTTCTTTGTTATTTTCGAATTAAGCATGTAAATTTACACCTAAATATTCAACAAATTTTTATTAGACAGGGGCTTTAAAAGCAAATTACCCCCAAAACTTTTTTATTCTAGGTACAGCCAAAATGCATGTTTTTTTTTTCCAAAATGAAAGCATAGAAAAACACTATCCTGTTTTTAATAATTTACCAAAATTCAGGGAATTATCCAATTCAAGACTTTGTTAAAAAAGAGCATACTCTGATGAAGAAAGGCCTCAAACTTGATTAAACATTTTTTTTATCGTCTAAATGTTTACGCCATTTTAAAGATAAATACCAAAGTATTTTTTTAATATTTTTTAAATTTTTTTAATCCTTTCTAGCACACCCGAAATCTTGCTTTTTTTTTTTTTTGAGTTATCAAAATTTACATAAAATCAATTATTTCAGCCATTTTTGACAGTTATGTAGACAAAAGTGAAATTCTCCATCTATTTAAAATCTTGTAAAATTCAATTATACTTTTTTTTTAAATTATTTTAGGAAAATTAGAAAATTTAATGTTTACTTAATGTAATTTGAAACAAACATTACTTAATTTTTTTAGCAGAAAAAATTTAGTTGGAAATAAGGGAAGCATGTCTAACCGTGGTGATTGGTTTTGTAAATTGACATTTACACCAATGTATCAACAACTAACATCAGGGCAATTTATCAGATGGAAGGGAAGAAGTGACAGTATTTTCAAATTTTAACTGAACCAGATTATTTAACTATAAAGTAATTCTTAAAAATTAAATACTTTCAAAAGTCTAATATTTTATTGATTTTTTTTAGGTACTTTTTTAATGATGTCCAAAAACTGCACCATTTCCATCCCTAAAACTGAATCTATAAAAGAAAAAATTAATAATTGCAGTAAGTCTCTCAGTGAAAAAGAAAAATTGATTATATTTTAAAAAATGAAAAGAAAATTAAAAATTTTGAAAATGTGACAATGATGGTTAGTTAGTCAGAGAATTTGTTATGAAATCAATGCAATTTATGATGTGACAATGATGGTTGATGCAATTTATGATGTGACAATGCTTAATGCAATTTATGATGCAGAATTCTCACCATCAGGAGAAACAACTCTAGCACACGTGACATTATTTCAGAATTGTGCTTCTGTAGTTTTGTTGGAGATGAATTTAATACATTTTTTGGCATATCAAAAAATTATTTTAAAAATAGAAATGGTCCACAGATTGTTATAAGCTTTCAAATTTATGACCTGTAAAAATAGATCTTTTAATAAGAGCAGTTCCAGAGATGCTCATATTCAAACTTAATTTTAAAATATTTAATAACTTTATCACATTTTATATTTAAAATTGAAAAAAAGAAAAAAATTCTTGTAAAAATTAATTTTTCATTGAAAAAATATCTTGAATTCAGAGAAAAATGTGCTTATTCATAAAAGCCATTAAAAGCTTTTTTAACTAAATAATGTCTTAGTTTTATTGGGTTTGTATTTTACCATTCAGAGCTAAAGTTTGGGTCGAAACGGTCCTTGATTTAGAAAAAAAAAAAAAAAATCGATGATTTATATACTTCAAAGTCTTCTGCATTTAATTAAAAAATTAAAAATTAAGTAAGTGGGTATTGCAGATGTAAAAAAAAATGTATTTTTACTATGACTTTCTAAAAAACAAACACTTCTAAAATAATTTCATTCATTTTTTAATAATTTCTGAAAGTTTCATTAAAATCAGACAATTATGTGATTTTTGCAAGAATTTCCAAATTAATGTATTTTTTAACTGTCACTGACATAAAAAAAACAAGATTTTCAATCAAAATTTGTTATTGTTAGAAAGGAATAAAAAAATTTTTAAAAAATAATTAAAAAATACTTTGGTCTTTCCTCTTATTAATAACAAACTTTTTCTCAATAAAATTTTGTTTTTATTAAGTTTGGGGCCTTTTTTCATCATGCTATGCTGTTTGTTTTTTTTATGAATTATTGAACGTACCTGTGTCAGAGCCTTTTTTCTGTAAAACGCAAAATATCAGCAACATTGCATAAAAAATAAATTTTTTAGATTTTTTAAAATTCTTTTCGTTGAGTGCACATTTGATTTTTTTTTTCAAGAGATTTATCTTTATAAAATAGTAAAAATCTAATTTTCAGATTGGACCGAAATTCACTTGTTACGGAGCCACGAGTTAGGCAAAGATGGGGCATAACTAACTCACCCGAAAAAATATTCCACAAAAAACTGAAGATCAGAAATAAAATAATAAATAAATCACAGGTCAATTCATTTACTGGTAAATTTTCATTTTAACACCCGAGCGTCATTTACCGCTGAACTATTTTCTTTCAGAAATTAGTACGCGCTTCCATAAAGAGATTTTTTTTTTGTACTTAGTTTAAGAATAAAGTTAACTTTCAAATGTATGTAAACAGAAACTAAACATCGACAAATAAAAGAATAACAAAAGAACAAAAAAAAACACCTAACCCTAATTTGAAAGTTAACTTTCTTCTTAAAAAAAAAAAAAAATAAATAAATAAAAAATAAAAGAATAACCAAAAAAAAAAAAAAACCACCTAACCCTAATTTGAAAGTTAACTACAAGGAATTACTGTGAAGGGAGTGAATAGGCCCAAATTGTATACGTCCACCAACAAAATTCAGCACTGAATTACTTATCAATAAGCCGGTAATGACTGACGAAAGACCAGGAAAAAGTCCGATTTTTTTCGGGTCGTTAACATCCAAAAAGGTAGGTTTCTTTTGTTGATTTGAGTTCAGCATATACATTTGCACGGAAATAAGACTATTTGGGGAAAAATTTGAAGGGATATTAGCGCTCGGGTGTTAAAATGAAAATTTACCCATTTATTTATTAATTAATAAATGCTGAAAATTCGATGAAATCCAACAATCTCTTGATTTTTGGTATTTTTTTTTTTTTAAATGGGTGGATCGTTTTTTATTTCACGTGGTGCCGAAAGTGCACAATTTTTACCTAGTTTTACTTTTTAAGATTTAAATATTAAATAGAAAACTCTTTTTTTCGAATTACAATGATGTATTATTACTGAGAAGAAATTTAAACTAAAATTAGGTAGCTTTTTATAAACAATACACGCTTTAAGTTTTCAATTTTGTTTTTTAAGCATTTAATTTTTTTTTAAATAAATTGAAAAAGTCCAATACATTGCTTTTACGATTACATAAGATAATTAAAACCTAATCTCTCTTTTTCTTTTTTAAGAAGAAACACAAAGTAAAGTTTAGATAAAGTATACAACCAAATTTACCTAAAGAGTTCACTACGCCCCGGCAACATATCTGGTTCACTGAAAGTAAATTAAAATCAAATAAACGATACGGGAAGTTGCCGGTGTTAAAGCAAAAACTTCCCCGTTAATTTTTCTCATTTTGTGTCGAAAATGCCTCTAAAAATTATCCTAAAGGATAATTTTTAGAGGCATTTTCGGTGTCTTTCCATTTGAACGAGTATATACTGTACTGTCAACTCAAAAAAGAAAAAAAAAAAATGATTTGCTTTCCTCAAAGCCTTGTGCTTTTAACTAATTAATCGCTATAGCTGTACAATGTAAAATTTCATGAGTTTTCAGGAAATTAATTATGGGGGGTGGGTAATAAATATAAATTTTTTTTTTTTTACTATGACTTAAAAAAAAAAGAAAACATATAATAATTTCCATCATTTGTGAATATTTTCTGAAAGTTTCATGAAAATCCAACAATTATTTTTATTTTTGCAACATTTTCAAAATTAATGACTGCCATTAACAAAAAAATACACAAAAATCCGCCATGTTATTTGATGCTGAGAAACGAGATTTTTCAATCAAAAGTTAGAATGCTCTAATAAAAACAGAAAAATTTTGAAAAATAATTAAAAATTACTTTGTTCTTTCCGCTTAATGAAAAAAATAAACATTTTGACGATAAAAGTTTGTTTTCGTCAAGTTTAAGGCCTTTATAATCCCGCTATGCTCATTTTCCAGTGATCTCATGTTGGTACCTACACATCTTGATTGTTATACTTAGAACATTGGACTCTCCAGCGTTCTTCAGGTGTTTCTCATCGCACCCCTAACTTTCTTGGAATTTTGAACCAAAACCTGGTAATTTGCTTTTTAAGCCCCGCGCTAAGTATTGAATAAAAATTTATATGCTGAATTTGAAAATAACTAAGAAATTTTGATAGTGTTTTGGAGTTATCGACAATAGAAGTTAGGACTCATCTGCATCACGTCAGCCATTACTGGTGTTGTTTGTATATATTAGCTGCAGATTTAACATTCACTTGTCTTGATGGTTGCGCACACAATAAGTCTTCAGTTGTGCAGTAATAGACATAAGAATCGTAAAAGGCATTAACAAGGTAATCTTCCACACAAATCTAATCAGCAGCGAATGTATACAAACAATGCCAGTAATGGCTGCCATGCCGTAATGCAAATGTTTCTGAAATTTTATTGTCGATAACTCCAAAATAGTAGATTTTATCAAAATTTCTTTGTTATTTTCGAATTAAGCATGTAAATTTACACCTAACTATTCAACAAATTTTTATTAGACACTTAGTGTGAGGCTTTAAAAGCAAATTACCCCCAAAACCTTTTTATTCTACATACAGCCAAAATGCATGTTTCTTTTTTGTTTTTTCCAAAATGAAACCATAGAAAAACACTATCCCATTTTTAGTAATTTACCAAAATTCAGGGAATTATCCAATTTAAGTGAAATTTTCAGCATTTACTCATCACGGAGCAAGCTTTCTTACTGACATTAAATTCAGCTCAGACCATTTGGTACTTTGAAAGTGTTGTGGAGTTATTTCGCAGTGGAGGCTTGTATTTGTACTAAGTCGGTCCTAAAATAGGTTCGATGTACAAAACATTAGGAACTTGATATAATAAGTATTACGCAGAGTAATCTAGTTGTGGCCACTGATACTTTCGTATTCAACTCACTGTTGTCCGACATCGACTGACTATATTTAGTCACCCCCACCCCACGTAGGCATCATGTGACACAAGGCTGGTTTAATGTGGGATCTCCGAGCCCATGGGCTCGGCCAAAAATATGCCCATTGAACCCATATAGACGGGTTCAGGGTCGGTTTACCTACCCGAAAGAGAATCCGCTCTTTGGCATAGCCTCCTTCAGGTTCCTCCCCACCTGAAGGCAGAGAGTTTAACCGATCAGCCGGTTGACTGACTATCGCCCACGTGGGCATCATGTGGCACAAGGCCGGCTTAACATGGGATCTCTGAGCCTGTGGGCTTGCCCAAAATTTGCCCATTGAACCCGTATAAATGGATTCAGGGTCGGTTTACCTCCCCAAAAGAGAATCCGCCCTTCGGCGTAGCCTCCTTCGGGTTCCTCCCCGCCTGAAGGCAGAGAGTTCAATCGATCAGCCGGTCAGCTGACATTGACTGCCTGGCTCGTTACTCTTAATACTCCTACTTATTATAGGTGGGAGAGTCTATTAACTATAGAATAGGTATGTTTCACCATAACAGAAAGTATGCGTAAATTGCATACCACACAAGCCCATTTTGATGCAATATAAAAATTTTATTTTTACTACTTTAAAAATGTTAGTCTTTAATAAATGTTTAATCGCCTAGGTTGTTTTTGTTTGTTTTTTTTTGTACACGTACTTTTGAGAGAAGTGTATTTTTAAGAAGTCTAGACGGTTTGTGTAAAAAATTGTTACACTTATATATCTTTTTCAACTGAGTAGTTAAAACCTGCCAAAATTGTGAAGTTCATGGAAAATTTTTCTTTTTTTTTTGTATATACTGACTAATGAGAGACATGGTCTCAAGCCCGAGTAAGAACCCGAATAGAGGGGTGGGGTGGGGCTGTGAGCCTATTTTACAGAATAAACAGAACTCAGGTCAGTAGATGAGAACACTTTTTGACAGTAAGGGAACAAGTCAAATTAACATCAAGAAGCAGAAGGCATTTGATATCAAGAAGAAAGCATCAAGAAGGCACAAGGTTACATACCAGCTGCAGAGAGACTAAAGAATTTTGAAGTTCAAGTGAAAATTCTCTTTTTTGTCATTAAGAACAATCTTCTTAGAGAATAGTACTTGCTGCATTATTGTCTCCCAGAGTTCTTATCTTTAAAAATAATTAACAAAATGTCAAAACCCAAGAGACAAAGTTGTATATTTTAACAATTTCAATATGAAATTATTTTTGTAACATGTTCAATGGATTCCTGGTATCTAATAGAAAATTTTTTAAAAGCATAAAAAAAATCTAGATTTAGCATCTTTTTTTTCTTTCTTTTATATCAATTTTCATTAATTCAAAGAAGTTTTAGAAAAATATTTTATTTTTCCCGCATTACAATTCTTTATTATTTTTCCTCAGTATATGTTGTAAAGTGACTTTTCAGATTATCTTTGCAAGAAAAGGCTTTTCCACAGACATCACAGTTAAAAGAAGTCACTCCAGTGTGCATTTTCAGGTGTCTTTTTAAGTGCATTTTTTGAGAGAAAGATTTGCTACACAGTTCACAGTGAGAGTCTCTCCATTATGTGTTCTCATATGTATTTTCAAGTTACCACTTGTAGTAAAAGCTTTACCACATGCAGTGCAATGAAAAGGCCTCTCTCCAGTATGAGTTCGCATATGTCTTCTTAAGTTACTTTTGTCAGAGAATGCTCTTCCACATATATCACAATGATATGGTGTTTCTCCAGTATGGGTTCTCATGTGAGAAGTCAAGTCACGTTTTCGAGAACAAACTTTGACACACACTTCACATGGGAATAATGTCTTTCCTATATGGATAGTCATATGCATTTTCAAGTGATTATATTTTGAGAAGGATTTTCCACACACTCCACAGTGATAGGGTGTTTCATCTGTGTGGGATTCCATGTGTTCATTCAAGTACTTTTTTTCAGCAAAACCTTTTCCACAAAGTTTACAATGGTGTAGGGCTTGATTAACATGAGTTCGTAAATGTATTGCCAGTAGACTGTTTTGAGCAAATGTTTCACCACAAACTTCACATGGAAACTTCATATTTGTAGAAATAAAAGAAAAGGGCTGTTTCAAATTTATTTGTTCAGATAGGAGATAAAAATGTTTTTCTTTTCTCACTTGGATGGAATATTGGATTTTTTGCACGCTGAAAAAAAAATGAGGTAGTAATTAAAAAAAGATATAATTTACAAGCTAGGATAAAATCTATAATCACATCTAAAAGTTCTCAGCCTAACCAAGAATTTCTTAAGAACATCTGATTCTGTGTCCTTCGAACACTGTGACATTGCTTGCACATATGTAATAAATATGCATGTTTGAATTGTGCATGAGTAACTTGCATTTACTTGTGGCATTTAATATATACAGTCAGTGATGTGCCATGCGTGATACATGCTTAGGCGATCATGTATCTTTCGATACATGACTGACAAGGCAGATTTTTAAAATATAAAGTACACTTCATCTCCTAGTTGTGCCATTGTCTTTGGACAGAGCACAATTCATTTGTGTGTCTGTCTACGAGCGAAACTGGAAATATTTAGAGAGAGGCATGGGCTTGAGAAACATCTCCCCATGGCAGTACCTCCCACTTTGTTTTGAATAAGGGGATCACTAATAATAATAATGCCAGCACAAATGAGTTTTTGGGGGCTGGATTATTTTTGGACCTGGCCTGAGTCCACACGCTCAGGCTCCCTCACATTAAACTGACCTCATGGAATGACAAGAAAATACAACTGCTTCTTGGCCTTTTCATTGATATCAAAGTGTAGTATCTGTTCTTATCAGCATAATCTGATTCTCTCTCTTCACTTCTATTTTTCCTTCTTTATTTCATCTTCTAGGCCTTTTCACTAAGATCAAAGTGTAGTATCTGTTCTCATCAGCTTAATCTGATCCTCTCTCTCCACTTCTATCTTTCCTTCATTCTTTCATCTTCTAGGCCTTTTCACTAAGATCAAAGTGTAGTATCTGTTCTCATCAGCTTAATCTGATTCTCTCTCTCCACTTCTATCTTTCCTTCTTTCTTTCATCTTCTAGGCCTTTTCACTAAGATCAAAGTGTAGTATCCGTTCTTATCAGCATAATCTGATTCTCTCTCTCCACTTCTACCTTTTATTCATTTTCTCGCTGTAACCAGTAGTGTCTTTTCCTGTCTTTCCGCATGATCAGAACAGAATAGTCTGTAATTTATGAGGTATTAGCAGAGTGTAATGGTCATGTGACCTAACAAAGGTGGGGACAAGTACAATCATAAAAGGATACTTTATTTTAAACAAGATGAAAATAGCTACACAATTTCAAAATATGACTCTGGAGTCTGTTATTTAAATAAGAATTTATTTTTAAAAATGATTTGTTTGTTTAATGCCATATCAACTCCTTATGGGTCATTTGATACAGAAATTTAATTTATTGGGTAATTTGAAGTAATAAAATAATGATATATGTTATTCTGCTTTCACAATTGAATACATGGTAGATAATACTCAGCTTTTATGCATATAGTTGTTTCTGTGGACATAATTACTAGAGGTAGTAATGTGTGTTTATGTTGTAGTTTTGTTGAAGTTATATTTTGGAATACAGTTTGATTTCTTTAAGAAATTGTCGGATATTATATGGATTAATGTCATGAAAAAGTTTTTTCATGCTGGTTGATTGGTTGACTGATTTCATTTTGTGGCATATCGACACCTCTATGGGTTATTTAATGCCAAAATCTAAACATGTTGAACACAATTTTATGGCTTCAACTAAATATATTTTGAATGCAATTGTATGCAGATGAAATGTACTGGTGGTCACTTTACTTTAAATATGTATTGTTGGTCATTTTATACTTTCATAGTGTTTTGTTTTTGTTTGGGGATTTACTATCTGCACAAAGCTGGGACTGTAACAAGTGCTGCCACCCCCAGGTCAGGGTGGACCTGGTAACAACAGCAATTAGGAGGGGGTTCCATGCTCCTCAAAACCTCCAATCTCTGATCGAAGGCCATGCTAGATGTAGCTTATCATTATACACAAGGTTATTTTAAATTAAATCACTATTGTAGTGGAGTGATCTCTCATGTCTGCATGAAAAACCAATGAAATATTTTGCACTTGTCTTCCATGTAAAACTCCAATTTTCTGATTGCACCGATATTTCTCTTGTGTAGGATCTAGAAGATTTAAATAAGGATTGAAATGCTTAATTAAACTAGTATAGTTGATAGCGCATTAATTTCTCATGTCTGTAAACCATTGAAATATTTTGCACTTGTCTTCCATGTAAAACTCCAATTTTCTGATTGCACCGATATTTCTCTTGTGTAGGATCTAGAAGATTTAAATAAGGATTGAAATGCTTAATTAAACTAGTATAGTTGATAGTGCATTAATTTCTCATGTCTGTAAACCATTGAAATATTTTGCACTTGTCTTCCATGTAAAACTCAATTTTCTGATTGCACCGATATTTCTCTTGTGTAGGATCTAGAAGATTTAAATAAGGATTGAAATGCTTAATTAAACTAGTATAGTTGATAGTGCATTAATTTCTCATGTCTGTAAACCATTGAAATATTTTGCACTTGTCTTCCATGTAAAACTTCAAATTTTCTGATTGCAACCGATATTTCTCTTGTGTAGGATCTAGAAGATTTAAATAAGGATTGAAATGCTTAATTAGACTAGTATAGTTGATAGCGCATTAATTTCTCATGTCTGTAAACCATTGAAATATTTTGCACTTGTCTTCCATGTAAAACTCCAATTTTCTGATTGCACCGATATTTCTCTTGTGTAGGATCTAGAAGATTTAAATAAGGATTGAAATGCTTAATTAAACTAGTATAGTTGATAGCGCATTAATTTCTCATGTCTGTAAACCATTGAAATATTTTGCACTTGTCTTCCATGTAAAACTTCAATTTTCTGATTGCACCGATATTTCTCTTGTGTAGGATCTAGAAGATTTAAATAAAGATTGAAATGCTTAATTAAACTAGTATAGTTGATAGCGCATTAATTTCTCATGCCTGTAAACCATTGAAATATTTTGCACTTGTCTTCCATGTAAAACTCCAATTTTCTGATTGCACCGATATTTCTCTTGTGTAGGATCTAGAAGATTTAAATAAGGATTGAAATGCTTAATTAAACTAGTATAGTTGATAGCGCATTAATTTCTCATGTCTGTAAACCATTGAAATATTTTGCACTTGTCTTCCATGTAAAAATTCAATTTTCTGATTGCACCAATATTTCACTTGTGCAGAATCTACAAGATTTTTGTTTTGTATCTTGAAAATAAAAGAACTTGCTTCTGAAACTTGCAGAGAAAATTATATTTCTTTAAGTTTCATAATAATCAACGCCACCAAAAGTATTTATTACTTAAGACCAAAAAAAAAATATTAAATGCATTTGAATTTTTTGTAATATTCTTCATAATCAACATTTTATGTGACAGACAGTATCTGCTCCAGAATTAAGTTTTTAAAAGTAAATTGCTGTATTAAAAAAAAAAAAAAATCTTGATGATCAACAACAACAACAAAAAAAAAAATTACAGAAAAATTGGTTTACAAAAAAACAAATATTGATTTTTTTTTTATTATGGGCCACCATACTTACAAATGGAAGCAATTCAATCGAGAGCTGTCAATACAAATTTGTTTTTTTATTGATTGATTTAGTTTCTATGGCTTATCAATACTTTGCAGGTTATTTAAAGCAAGAAAATATTTTTAAATTGTAAGAATTTTTTCTTTTTTTTGAAATAATGATTTACTTACAAGACTTACTAAGTAACTGATTTACTTACAAGTCTTAGACAAGACTTAAGTGGTCGGTAACTAGCATAGCTGGAGAGTAGGTAGAAGAGGTAGATTCATACCTTTCCCAGGGGTATTTCTGTGTAAGTGATAACAAACCCAACTGGAATTGGAACTCAGTTCTCTGATTAAAAATTCTGAGCCATTATCCATTAGACCAACAAAGCATTCAAGCTTACAGCACCTGGTATTCCCAAATGGTCACCCACCTAGATACTGATCAGGCTCGACATTGCTTAACATTGGTGAACCAGTTTTGCAATGTATTATGGCCCTAGAGAAGCCCACAAATTTGTATACCTGTCTGTCAAGTAGTTATAAAAATATCACGTCCCTTAACCAAACTCAGTTTTGATTCATATTGATAGAGGTGAGTCATCGTTGTTTGAAGAATGCATTTTATTTTTTTTTTAATTATTTTTGGCATATTTAAATTGAATTAAGTTAACTATTTCCGATAAAATTGTCTTGATGTTACAATTATTTTTTTTTGAAAGTTTTTGATAGATTTTTACTTTTATTTGTTTACAATATTGATTTGCTGATTTAATGAGATTTTTGCTGATACAAGTGAAAATTTTGACTTTGTAGCCATTTACAGTGTTGATTTTTTTTTTTACTAGATGCAAAATTGAACACATATGGTTGTTGTGAAACTAATAAAAATTCTAAGAACCCATTTTTAGAATTTTTAATGTTTTTCAACAAGATTTTTGTTAGAGAAACCAAATTTCCATTTATACTCCACTGATTTTTGGGAACATTTTCCCTGTACACACGATTCCCTCATGTAAGTTGAAAATAATTCTTGGATTGTAACATTTTGGCTTTGTAACTTACACTCTAGTTTTGGATGTATTTCCAAATGATTTCTACATACCATATGCTAGTAGGGATCTTCACAAAAAAAAGATTTAAACTGAATTTTAAAAAAAAATCTTTCTTTAAGCTTTTATTTTAGTTTTAATTTCAAGCTAATAGATTAAATCTTTCATTTTATTAAAACCCTTCCAAAAATAAAATATACTTTACTGAAACTTTATTTGAGGAATTTTAGCTGATTTAATTCATAATTAATCTGATTTGAAACAAATATTACATTAAGTTTAAAGTATCATGGGAAGGCATTTTTTTCAACACAGCAGAAGTTGTTTATTTAACCCTAGAACACTAACCATCCATTAAAGTTACACCACTACTAACCATGGGTATATGATACCCGATTTTTAAAAATATCAAAAAAAAATATTAAATATAAATCTTTATTTGAAATATTTTACATGCAGGCACTTCAAACTTTGTACTTTGAGTTAACATGAATAGGAACTGAAAAACATTATTTAGGTAAGAAAATCAGGTACTGAAAGTTGTAATTAAAAATAGGAAAATTTGCGCTGGGTACTATATACCCATGGTTAGTGTTCTAGGGTTAAGGTGTTGATAGCGTGAATGACAAATGGAAGTTTATCTAATGTTTAACTATGATGGATACATCTGTAAAAAAAAAAAATATATATATATATATTTGATGCTAGAAAAACAAGATTTTTAACCAAAATTTCAAATGTTCTAAAAAGTTTAAAAAATATAATTGAATAATCAAAAATCCCTTGGTCTTTCTTCTTAATAATAACAAATATTTTAACGATAAAACTTTGTCAAGCTTGGTGCATTTTTTCATCATGGTATACTCTTTTTTTTAGCGAATTACATTTAACCATGACAAATTGCTCTACAAATGAAGATAAAGTGGTTTCCACTATGCAGAAATCGTTTAAAACACAATATTTACTTAGCCAATCAGAAAAAAAAAACTGAACTGAAAAAATTCTAAATTAATTATGAATATAATCTGTCGAAAATTTCTTCGACACAATGGTAATCAAAGTCGGTCTGGCAAAAAGTGATTGTGAAACACGCCCAGTCTCATGTCTCAATTTTAAACAGGGATCAAATTATAGAGAGAAGAGCGCGCAAAACAATTCCATTCGCATAATGTCCTTCACTGAAAATAAAGAAAGAGATATTCACCTACCGCCCCACACAACCAGATGTGGTGCATCGCCAAGTTTATTGTGCAGTATCCGAGCTCGTAGGCAAGGACAAAAATTCCCTGTAAAAACAGGGTCGGGTAGCTGTCTACCATCCCAGGCGAGACTCTGCCTTCGGCACAGCCTTGTCTTGGCTTCTCCCTACACTGAGACAGAGAGTTTGACAAGCACGCTCCCGAAGTAATATTTAGCCACACCCACACGAGGGTTACATATGGCACAAGGCTGGGTTTAACGTGGGATTTCCGAGCCTGTAGGCTCGGCCAAAAATATTCCCAATTTGAACCCGCATAAACGGGTTCAGGGGCAGTCAACCACCCTGAACAAGACTCTGCCCTTCGACGGAGCCTCGTCCGGGTTCCTCTCCGCCCAAAAGCAGAGAGTTCGACTGTTACTTAGCCCGGAGGCAAGTTCCCAAAATGGTATTTACTTGACTCCCACGGGGTCAGGATGTGACACAAGGTCGTTTAACGTGGGAGACTCAAGGGCCACTGGTCCAAAACTGGTCATAGCATGTCCAAGCTGGTCAGAGCTTAGTCAAAGCTGGTTATGGCTTGTCTTAGCTAGTCCGGGCCGAAGCCAGTCATAACTAGTCGTAGCCGTGATCGAATCTCAGCCAAAGGCCGAGAAACGATCCTTATTTATCAAAACTGGGCGAAATCCGCCAAAGCAGAATTCGCCACGAGTTTTAAGTTGGCAAGTTCCCGAAGTAACTCGGAGAAGAGAAAACAGACCTTAAATAACAAAGAGCAGACCTGCGCATCCCACCCTTCCGGTAACAAAAGATTACAAAATCAGTGCTCTGGAGCAGCCTTGCTTAGATAAACTAGAATCCGTCAACCACTTAGTTTCTACGTCCGACGGCCGCAGGTAATTTCACTTATTTTTCCACAAATCGGAGAATTCGTATACATAATGACATGTCATAGAGTGTATGAAAAATTAAATCGTACTTAAAAAAAAAAAAAAGAGATTAAAAATATTCAAAAGAAAACCTTTTTTTCTCGAAGTAAGAGAAAGTTAAGTAAACCAAATGTTGTAACGAAAAAAACAAAATGAATAAAAAAAAAACGTTTATTTTTCAATTTTAAAAACTTAATTGAAAAAAAATTATTAGCTTTTGTTTTACGATAACATATGAAATAATTCAAACGTCATCTCTTTCCTTTAAAAACAAGAGGCACAGTTAAGGTTTTTAGATGAAAATACACAACCACTTTACCTGAAAATGTCACTTTGGTCGTGGAAAGTAAATAAATAGTAAATTCAGGAAGTTGCCGGTGTTAAAGTAGAAATTTCCCCATGAATTTTCTTTTGATAATTTTTAGAGATATTTTAGTTTACACTCTCTAGAGTTTCTCAACCGAGGTTCCCCGGAACCCTAAGATTCCGCGAGAACAGGTGAGATAAGCTAATGCACTTTAGACTTTTTATTTAACTCTGGATTTCTGTGAAAGAAGAGTTTCCTACTATTCATAAGAAAGCAATTAATTATATTGTTGCAGTTTTCAACGTCTTACAAGTGAGCAAGCCTTTTCTTATTTAACAACAAGAGCAAAGATAGAAATTGTCTCCTCTCAATTGAGAAATCCCTGTGTAACAAATAACAAGCACAGGTTTCACATTATAGAAACATGTTTCACTTTATGATATCAAATGGCTCTGAAAGTAACATTTTTTTTAGCTCCATTTCACAGGACATTTTGACTTTGATTGACCTTTTCAAGATTGTCAGTAAACGATAAAAAAAAACTATGCAGCAATTATCTGTTTCATTCTATTTACATTTATATTGGTTGCTGATGTTTATTTTTTACATTTGAGTTTAGAATTTCTTTTGTGCGAATGAAAATTCCCTGATGAAGTATTTAAACAAACAATATGAATTTTAAGCAATATTGAAAAAATTGACAAAGAGGTTGTTATAAAATAAAATAAGACATATCTCGGCTGATTTACATGCAATACTCAAGAGCGAGAACCGGATGTGAGCGGGACAAAGCCCCGTCACAAAATGACCATTATCTTTCTTTACAAATGTTTCCGATACACGTGTTCCGGTCGAAAAATAAAATAATATTTAAAGTACTCTATTTTTCGTCCAATAAAAATGCTTCCCTCCTAATTATACTCGCTTCGTTTCTCGAGCCTGTTAAGCCATAAAAAACGCTATAAAAGGGTTCACACGGAAGTTCAACGGCAGTCCACAGCGAACGGTTCGGTTTAACTATCTGCTTTCGGGCGGGAGGAACCCGAAGGAGGCTACGCCGAAGGGCGGAGTCTCCTTCGGGGAGGTAAAACCGGCCCTGAACCCGTTTATACGGGTTCAAATGGGCTATTTTTGGCCGAGCCTAATGGCTCGGAAATGCCCACGTTAAAAAAAGGCCTTGTGCCACATGACGCCCTCGTGGGGGGACGACTAAATATAGTCCACAGGTGTCCAGGATAGAGACCTGTCACGTAGCGTCAACCACTGTCAACATGTGTGACCTACTATGAGAGATCGACCAGAACCGAAAGCCGGCTTATGAACTTTACCACAAGGTAGCTGTCCCAAACCCTCACGTTCCTGTTGAAATAAACCACGTAAATCTATTTCTGCTGTTGTCGTATTTCTTTCTTGCAACCATACGCTTGTCTATAACAAGGTATTAATTTTTCCTTAAACCAGTTATTCAAAAATATATACTATGATATTTACCACGTGAACTACGATGGAAATAAAATGAGAAAGATATAGTTTATAATTTTGTTTTTGCGCAGGGGTTCCTTGAGACATGTAATTTATTTTAAGGGTTACGCAAGGGTAAAAAGGTTGAGAATTGCTGGTTTATACAGTGATGTATTGTTGGAATTTAATTTGAGAACAACAATTTCACAAGTTCACATTCTCGCTATTTTTTCTATCCTCACTTCAACCTCTTTTTAATTTCAAAACCGGCTCCTAAGGCCTTGATTCTTATCAGAGATAAGAATATATTTTCTGACTAACGAGAGAGCTGGAAAATATACAAAGGAATTCCACCACCATTATTCTTTCCATGGTGTCATAAAGTCTAGGGGGAAACCTCACAGCTTCTTCACTTCAACCTGTTTTCAGTACCTTCGAAATCGGCTCCCAGAGCCCTGATTCTTATCAAAGATAAGAATGTGTTTTCTGACCAATAGAGGGGCCAGGAAATTTGTACAATGATTTTAGAGGGAAAAGTCCACGATCCATCGGAGCCTAACAAAACTCCATAAATTTGGAGAATCTTGCCTATTTCGACAGTGAGATGTCTGTCCACCGTCTGTGAGGTCGACGATAGGAAGCTCCAGCATCTCTTTCACCAAAGAAGAACTACTAAAAAGGGCTGTCAAAATCGAACGTCGGTCCACTATTCAAGACCAATCCAAAAAGCTGCATCCCTTCACCACTCCTTCTGACGAGCCCACTGGACTTCTGTCGTCGACCAAAAAAAACTCACTCAGCTGCAGGATTCCTTCATCTGCGAACAAATTTCCAACTCTACAAGAACTGTGAGTGTATCTATGTGAACCTTAACAATAACATCTAATCGCTTAAAGGACTCTTTAGGCGCTCAGAGAAATATTTTGAGCAAACCTTTTTTCTGTTAAGAACATTTTCTCTTTTCCCTTTCTTTCTCTCCTAATCGTCCTTTTATCCCTTTACCTTTTTTTTCTGTATATGTTGTAAATAAACACTTTCTTCTTTTATTGTTACTCACCGAGCAGGAGTTTTTTTCTTTATTCGTCCGCGCCTAAAAGAGAGAGTTTGCCCGCTCTTGTCTTGATGTTTTACTTGCGTTTTTTCGCAAATTTTTAAACTCAGCCCTTTGATGCGGGAAAGCCGGGACAAATTTCATAGCAGTATATCACCATTTGGACGAGTGTATATATATATATATATATATATATATATATATATATATATATATATGTGTGTGTGTGTGTGTGTACTGTTGCGGGAGTGTATATGCTGGTGTTTGAGTTGGGAAACAAATGTCTCCTGGAATGTTTATTCTACAACAAAATGGAGGATTTGCATTTGTCCGGGTAATAGAATTATACAAAGAAACAACTAAAACCATCCGAGTTTCTCTTTTACCCATTTGCCCCCATGAGCCACGACTACTATCCCCAAGCCGCTCCATCCAGAGCATTAGAATCCGGTTCAAGCAAGGATATATATATATATATATACAAGTGATAGAGAGGACTTCAGATAATTATATAATTAAGTAATTCACCGAGTCTAGAAGAAACCTCAACAGAATGCAGAAATCCCTGAACGGCCGTTTCGTCCTATATTTGGGGCTCATCGCCAGTGCGAATCCGCTACCGAGAATTGAAACCCGGTCAGTTATGATATCAGGCAAACGTCATACTAACTATACCAACGGGCCTCGGTGACGAAGAGGTAGCACTGAATATGTGATCGAGCGGCGCTATATCGAGTCTAATCGGTACCGCTTCGTCACCGTTGGTACAGTTGGTATGACGTTTACCTGATATCGTAACTGTCCGGGTTTCAATTCTCGGTAGTGGATGCGCACTGCTGATGAGTCCGAAGTGATTTCTGCATTCTGTTGATGAATTACTTAATTAAAACAAACAAGCGATGTATTATTAACAAGAAAAAAGTTACTTAGTGGCGAATAACAAAGTATATGTATGTATATATTGTATGTGACAAAACAATGAATATGTATGAAAACATTTAAAGACTAGTGAATTGTTTGTGTAAAATGTGTGTAGAAGTCCTAGAGAAAATGACATTGCGTACGTTTTGTGTGTGTGCATTTTACAATGGGGAAAAAGGTTTAAAGATAGACCTATACCATAGCATATCTAAGAAAAATACAGAACGATAGAAAATATTACAGTGTATTTATAGGTTTAGAAAGCGTCCTCTAGTGGCAGTTTTTAGTTAAGAAAGTAAGTGGGGTTAACTCTACTCAACCACATATGAACAGTTTTTGCCAGCTTTCACACAACTGTATATATTCTGAATAAGTCCTGAAAGTTTCATTAAAATCCAACAATTAGCTTATTTTTGTAAGAATAATTTCCAAATTAGTATTTTTCACTGCAAAAAAAAAAAAAAATTTCCCATACTAATTTGTTAGACTATTTAATCAAGATCTCTTTCTCCTTCACGATATTGAGTCACCCCCCCCCCACGAGGGTGTCATGTGGCACAAGGCCTTTTTAACGTGGGCATTCCGAGCCCGTGGGCTCGGCCAAAAATATGCCCATTGAACCCGTATAAACGGGTTCAGGGCCGGTTTTGCCTCCCCGAAGGAGACTCCGCCCTTCGGCGTAGCCTCCTTCGGGTTCCTCCCGTCCGTAGGAAGAGAGTTCAACCGAGCAGTCGGTTCAAAAGTGAACGACTGACTTTACAAATACATTTTACCAAGAAAGGAAAACACAAAATAAAAAAAAAAAGTCATCTTCTGCACAGAAGCTCCGAGCATCACACCACAAACATTCCCGGTAAAAAATAAAAAAAAAGAAAAGAAAAGAGGATGTCATTGGGAGCTTGCATTCGTTAAACCAAAGATTTAAAAACAGCAATCCTCGCAGATGACAGGCAGTTTGGCTTCAACACTGGCTTTATCACGTGACCACCAGCCCATCAAACATTTCGGTGATGATTTCAACCGTAATGTCAAACCCTACCAATGACACTACGCTTGGTGCCACTACTATCTTTGATCTCGGCCAACCAACCAACCAAAGAAATCGCTCAACTTCCTGCCCTACTAACAACACCCTTATAGCCAGTCACTTTCTTTACCAACGGCAACTGTTGCGGGAGTGTTGGTCACGTGTTTAGGTGGAAAAACACGTGTCTCCTGAAATGTTTATCCCACAACAAAAATGACGGGATTGCATCTGTGTCTGGATAATAAAATACAAAGAAACAAATAAATCCAATATATATACAAACAAACGATAATGTATTATTAACAAGACACAAAGTTACATAGTGGCGAATAACTAAAGACAATGATATTGTATGTATGTTACAAAACAATGAATATGCATGAAAACATTTAAAGACGAGTGAATTGTTCATGTATATAAAATGTGTGTAGCAGTCCTAGAGAAAATGAAGTGAAAGGTGCTGTTGTAGGATTAGGTAGCAGTAACACCATATGGAAATATACTCTTTCCTTTTCACTAAGAGAGTGACAAAGAAACCTCTCTTCTCTTATACGCATACTTCCTTTTCTTCCTTCTATTGTTCTCGGTAACTGACAGAACCCGGACATAGCTTACGTGGGTCAGCAAACGTCATAAAAAAATCAACCAACGACAACACGTCACGCCAAAGATCAAACGGAAAACATGGATGTGCCAGGCCAAATAAAATTAAGTATAAAAAAAGAAAAAAACAAAAAACACGTGCGCAGAAAATTGGTTCAATGTAGCAGTTCGAGACGCAAGGGTTGGAGATTCATCGGCTGTGAGTTTGACCAGACGTACAACTCCAGAAGAAAAAAAAAGAAAAAAAAAAAGAAAAGCTGAAATCAACAAATTAATTTCTGTTAATCAAAAACATACCGACCACGTATGAACTCTCAAATCACAAAAGGCCTAAGACGATAGTCACCCACTTTAACAAATATAACCACATGGAATCAGTGATAAAAATGGTACTATAGACAGTAAGTTTGGCCTTTACTTATGTATGAGCCCAACCTTTCATCTATATACCATAGTGCATACGTATGCACGTGCGTTTGCTTTCCCCAGTTGGGAAAGCGTTTTCTTCGTTTGACCTCCATCTTATCGTCCCTGAGTGAAAAAGGAAAAGAGATATTTAGCGACTCCCCCCCCCCCCTGCCACACGAGGGTTACATGTGGCACAAGGCCGGGTTTAACGTGGGATTTCCGAGCCCGTAGGCTCGGCCAAAAATATTCCCTCTTTGAACCCGCATAAACGGGTTCAGGGGCAAGTCAACCACCCCGAACGAGACTCTGTCCTTCGGCGGAGCCTCGTCCGGGTCCCTCTCCGCCCGAAAGCAGAGAGTTAGACTGTTACTTAGCCAAACAGTGTATTTATAGGTTCAGAAAGCGTCCCCTAGTGGAGTTTTTTTTTTTTGGAAAATAAGTGGGGTTATCCCCAGAGTACTCATGATATTCATGTTTGTCTTTGGGGACAACTTCCAGCTAAATCACAGCTCTATATACACATCATTGATATTTCTATAATCTTGTTGCGGAGGAGTAGATTATTAGGAAAAATATGTATATATATCAGAAGGTATTATTTGTATGGCTGCGTGAAAATAAACTTCTGCACAAACATTTAACTTTGCGTATGGCACAAGGTTATCAACGACAAAATATAAAACAACTATGTTTTCTAGAAATAACAAAACATTATTTTTATATCAACAATATACAAAACTGAAGAACGATTTTACTCAGGTAATTTAAACTGTGTTGAAAATTGTTAAATTGATTTTTACCACACCAAAAATTGCTTTATGGCAGACACAAAGTGTATGTCAGTATGTAGCATTTATAATTAAATTAATAATATAACAGGAGTTATTTCCCTTTAACTGTTATTTGAATTAGTTAAGACTTTAAATTAGATATATTTTTTTTTATCTGAACTCACAGAAAAAAAAATTCAGTTCAAGAAATAATAGTAAGTTTTAATGGAAAGAACGTTCTTCGATAAGGTGTTGTAGACTGAAATTTGGTGTAAGATGAGCTCAAAGAAACTTGTTGCTGGAGAGAAAATGTAATCTTCACTTGAATATTGAAAAGTCATATTTGGTATTAAAAATGTAGTTTTTAGTTTTAAGCTTTTGAATTGAAATCAGCATAAGTATATAGAAGTTTGTTGCCGCTCAGATTCGTTCACCGAAGAGAGATGAATTCTGTTGAGATGCGAAAGTTGTATTCTCTCGGCGGGCGGCATGTTTGTTGCTGATGAAAATCTCACTGTTGGCCTTTACTTATGTATGGGCCCAAAGTTGATGAGTTTCTGTTGCTTGTAGTTGAAGGAGTGAATAAGATTGTTGTGGATGGAAGATTATTGAACACACACAACTTCAAACCTTCTGATAATTCAAGCCTTCTGATAATTCCTCTCCAACACACATCACACACATCCGCAACAAGATGAGTTAAGAGATGTGCAATGTTCGTACGTGCATGTGTGCGCGCGCGTGTGTGTGTGTGTGTGCGTTTGTCATAGCGTTTTCTTCCCATAAGGGACAGACGTAATCTCACTAACGCTACATTTTGTGTGTGAGGGAAGGCAAAAGAGGAAGAGTTGAAAATGTCGCTAAGTATTGACAATGTTGTATGTCACGTGATAGGCTCGAAACTCATACATTTTTAGCGGCGAATTAATTCTAACCGCGCGGACGTAGACGAGAGCATGATATCGGCATTAATTGACCAATCATGAGTCAGAGAAATGTCAAGGCTCTGTGATCAACTTTCTGCACAAAATTTGCAGTCGAAAGCAAGTAGTAGCTGTATGCTAAAATCTTACGAGAATGCAATGATGCGGATTTACTGGTAAGTTTGGGTAGAAACATGTCTCCAGGAATTGTTATCTCCCAACAACCATTTCGAACTGGTTGAGAGTCCAGATTTAAAAAAAAAAATGAATAAAATAATATAAAACCGATTTCAATAATTTTATGTATTGACAAAGGGAATTACAATAAAGGAAGAGCATATTTAAACCATGAAAATGAACGTACTCCGTTGGGGGACACTTTTCCCACATGCAACTACTTCTTATAGTCAGTTATGTGCTATGCGTGATACACGCTTAGGCGATCATATATCTTTTGATAGATGACTGACGAGTCATGTATCAAAAGTAGGTTGCCATTACTTTCTGCGGTAGACCATTACGAACTGGTTGAGAGTCCAGGTTTAAAAAAAATGAATAAAATAATATAAAACCGATTTCAATAATTTTATGTATTGACAAAGGGAATTACAGTTTAACCCGGATATAAGAGAGTTGTCGGGACCGGGGAAGAAGTCTCTTATATCCGGGTTTCTCTTATATCCGGGTTTCTCTTATATCCGGGTTTAGTCTATTTTATATACATTAACACAGGCTCTAATTTGGGACCAGAGAAAATCTCTCTTATATCAGGGTTTCTCTTATATCCGGGTCTCTTATATCCGGGTTACACTGTACAATAAAGGAAGAAAATATTTAAACCATGAAAATGAACGTGCTCCGCTGGGGGGCACTTTTCCCACATGCAACTACTTCTTATAGTCAGTTATGTGCCATTCGTGATACACGCTTAGGCGATCATATATCTTTTGATATCTTTTGACAAGTCATGTATCAAAAGTAGGTTGCCATTACTTTCTGCGGTAGACCAGCTGCTATCCAAGGCTATAGAGCCCAGTCTGTCCTGCTATTTACCCATAGTTGCGGGGAGAAGAAGATTCATACATTTTCCAAGGGTATTAGCATGTAAGTGAATGTAATGGATTCGACTGAAATTCGAACTCGGCTCTCTGATTCCTCAATCCGAGCCGCTATCTATTACTCTACCGTGCCTCCTTTACGGACATTTCTATCACAGTCCCAAAACTTATGAAAATCCTTCACTCTAAGAAGGCTACCGGTGAAGATAAAGTCCTTAAGGATATTAGCTATAAATTATCTTCAATTTTAGCAAAATTGTTCAATCAATTGTAAATGGAGAAATCCTTCCCAAGTGTATGCCGAGTTTTTAAGAATGCTAGTGAGCGCTTATCTGTTTCTCAATATCGGCCAGTCAACGTCCCCAGTGTCATCCGCGAACTCTTTGAGTTTGGTAGGGAATTGGCTTAGATGTTGATGTTCCAACCATGCTGTTGTTATATCCATTACAGTCCATCGTGTTTTAAAGCTGTAAAAAAGAAAAGAAGGTAGGGTAAAAAAAATGGGGTAATTTGCTTTTTAAGCCCTGCGCTAAGTATCTAATAAAAATTTCCCGAATAGTTATATTTTTAATTTAGGTGTAAATGTACATGATTAATTAGTTCGAAAATAACAAAGAAATTTTGATAAAATCTACCGTTTTGGAGTTATCGACAATAAAATATCGGACTCATTCACGTTACGGCACGGCAGCCATTACTGGCGTTGTTTGCATACATTCGCTGCTGATTAGATTTTCGCGGAAGATCTCCCTGGTAACAGCCTTTTTACTGCTCTTATTTGTCTCTGTCACTGCGCAACAGAGGAGTCATTGTGTGCGTAATCATCAAGACAAGTTGCGACGCGAATGTGTCCGAAATTTTATTGTCGATAACTCCAAAAACGGTGGATTTTATCAAAATTTCTTTGTTATCTTCAAATTAAGCATGTACACCGAAATATAACTATTTGGGAAATTATTATTATTATATAATTAGCGCAGGATTTAAAAAGCAAATTACCCGAAAAGGAAAAATCAAAAATGTACGATTTTTATAGGTTTAAGGAGCGCCCCCTAGAGAATGCGCTTTTTTTGCGGGACACTACTGACGAGCAAAACAAGAACCTGTGAATGATCTACTACTTTGGACACTCTAACCACGGAGCAAGAGAGGCTGGTCACCTAGCAACCACCTACCAGATACGTTCACTAATGCCATTCTAATGACCTTGATGCAGAACCGTGATCGTGGGCGTGATAGACTCATGAATATCCGATTTAGCTGGACCAAATAAACTAAACAGTAAAAAAAAAGGTATTTATTTACCATCTCTTCGTTGTGAAAGGATGCCACACAAAGTCAGATTTTTAAATAAATGAATGTGAGGTGTTCATATATATATATACATTTTTCCAAGGATAAAAATTAATCAATCCCCGAGAACACTGCGACACCTGCGTCGATATCTACCAGACAACCTTCTTTATTGCAGGGAGGAAGGAGCTGTCGCGGGCTAGAAATCCCTGGGATCAAAATTCTCTGATTCCATGATTTGATCTCACTCCGAAATCCGAGGAGCGGACTGAATTGAAAAATCTGTTTTTAATTGTCAGTAATATCAGATTCTTCGTGTAATTTTCTGAATATTTAGTTAAAAAAAAACAAAAACGAAACAAAAAAAAACAAAAAAAAAACACATTAAATCCCATCTTAAGAGAAAAAAAGAAAAAGAACTCATGAGGAATGATTTTCGTGTGACACCGTCTTCTTCCTTTTTGCCCCGTTGTTTGGCAATAGGGCGAAAGTCGATTTTTAAACTTGTATGTCGTGAAATATATTTAAATTAATTTATTTACTTTTTCTTCTTATGTGATCGACTGTAATGGTTATTGTTACCTTATAAGCTTGATTAATCATTAGTTTTTCGTCTGACTGCGTTATTTTTCAAATTATGACAAAAAAAAGGTTTGTTTTTTTTTTAAATCTCCCGAAATCAAGGTAAGTTTATTTTTTTTTACATTTAAAATTTAAATCAGCTAATATTTCTCAAATAAAGTTCAGAAAAGTATCTTTTATTTTTGCAAAATTTTTTTAATAAAAAGAATTATATTGTAATGACAGCTAAAAAAAAATGGTGCTAAAAAAAAATCAGTAATGTTGGTGTTTTTAAAATGAAAGCTCTTGTCTTACCGGACAATTTAAATTAGTTTTTTTTTTAAACACAACTACATATTTTGCCTATTGGAATCTATTAGCTTGAAATTAAAACTAGAATAAAAGCGTCAAGAAAGGTTTTTCGTCAAGCACTATTTTATGAGTTAATTTTGGATTTTTGCTGTATAATGTATAATTTTACGTTTACCACTATTATACATCGAGCACTAATTTTATTACCACCAGATATCACTGTGATATATATATATATATATATATATATATATAATAATGATAAAAAGGTTTAAACACTAATACTCCATCCATGGTCATAATTTATTCCATTGGAATCGATTCCAATAGAATAAATTATGACCATGGAATATTCGTGTTTTAAGCCTTTTTATTATATCCTTCTCTGTCGTGGACATTGAGTTCTACCTGGATTCTATCCTCTTGGAATTTTTTATTCAAAAAATATATCTGTATGCATCTATGTATATATATTTATATATTTTGCATATGTATGTGTATATTTACCACTAATCTATCTATCTATCTATCTATATATATATATATATATATATATATATATAATACGGGTAGCCTAAAGGATTCAGTTCGGAATTCCCTGTAAGTAATAGTGTAAATAAGTTGTATTAAATAAATTCAACTGACAAACTCAGTTTAATTCCATATTGTATTTTTCCAATTTTTGAATAAGTTTTTTGCATATCTGGATTAAAATTTGTGCATAATCTTTCCAAATTCATACTAATTTAATTTTAGAACATTTAACAAACTCGGTCCTTAAGAGGAACGAAATATTGATGTGACAGCATTTCATAAATCATCATCAAAGAACTTGTGCAAAATTTTAAGTAAGCATAATATTTCTTTTGCATATGAATTTATAAGTTCTTAAAATACCTTCTTATTATTATATTAGTGTTTAATACTTTAGTATTAAGTAGGAACTATTTTCATCATTGTCTTGCTGATTTGGTTTCATCACATGAGATCATAAAAATTTCATATTCGTCATGACTTAAGGATTTTATTTCTCAACTTCTCTGAATGTCTTGTTCAACAATATTATTTTTGTCATCAGCCAAGTTACTTTTTGAATCTACACTTCTTCACCGTTTTTGAGGAAAGGATATTTTTTCAAAGACGTAAGTCTTAATTTTAAAAAACGTTTCTTTGTTTATTAATTTTACACTGCTTTTTGGGCTAGTTTTACTTTTAACACTTGCTATTATTTATTATTAAAATTTGTTGTAGCACACATACGTTTGATAATGGGTATGTCCCTATTCCCATAAATAAAGTAGTAAATACTGTATGTTGGTCTGCAGTTGGAGATTCATCTCCAGCTCTGCTAGTCAAACTCGCTGCCTCTGAGCAATGGGGATCCCCAGACAAGGCTATGCTGAAGGGCAGTCTCATCTTGGGAAACAGCTACTTGACGCCATTTTATGGGTAATTTTGGGCGAGCCTACAGGCCTGGATACCCCATATTAAATTTGGCTTTATGCTACATCTGACCGTATGGAACAGTTGGTAGATATCCTGCAGTTGGAGATTCATTGTTGAATTCACTTGACTCACTTCTAGCAGTTGACTACTACTTCTATGCACTGCTGGCAAATCTTATATGTGTTGTTCTTGTCCAAAGTATTATTATTCAGTAACCTTCCCTAGGTTACAACAGATACTAAGTTGAGAACTGATCTGATGTCACGAGGAAGGTCCTCGAGGAAAATTAGGAACAGAGTAGGTCCAAGAATAGAAATTATATTTTTATCATAATTAAGCTCTTGAAAATATATATATATTTCAATTGAGCACTGTTGAAAGATAGGCTAATTCTATAAACAACAGTCACCTAGGCTAATGCAAAACTGTTCAGTAAAATGAATTGGAGCACTCTGGCTGATTGGTGTTTGTTTACATTTGTAAAAACAATACGCTAGAATTAGCTGTTTCTCTCTGCTGAGTGATGATAGCTAAGTGGTAAAAAGTCTGACTGACACCAAATCAGTTGGGTTTCAGTATTGGCTTGAGGTATTCGGGTTTCTAGTCACACCGAGGAGCTGTGATACAGCGAAACAGTACCGTTTATGAATGACATTATATATATATATATATATATAAAATTTTACCCCTATTATTATACATCAAGCATTATTTTATTACTACCAGATATCACTGTGGGATATATATATATATATATAAAGGGCACTAGGGACCTAAAGGAAAAGAAGGATGGCGGAAAATAGTTGTTCTCAGTTTATTGCCCTCATTCCCATAAATACAGTACTAATTACTATATGTTGGTCTGCAGTTGGAGAATCGGCTCCAGCTGGGGATCCTCTCTGCTCAGAGGCAGAGAGGATCCCCAGACGAGGCTATATTGAAGGGCAGAGTCTCATCTTGGGAAACAGCTACCTGACCCCCATTTTATACAGGGTCTATGGGGAATTTTCACCGAGCCTATGGGCTCAGACACCCCAAATTAAATTTAGCCTTGTGCCACATCTGACCGTGTGGGGCGGTTGGTAGATACCCTGCAGTTGGAGATTACTTGTGGAATTCATTTGACTCACTTCTAGTAGTTGACTACTTCTACGCACCACTGGATATTTTTTCCCATGACACGGCTTTTTTTTTTTAACTACCTTTACTCTTCAGAAAGGCTTGTTTTAAAAAGTGATGATTTGAATTGGAATAAAACCTAAACATACGAAAGTGAATTTATATATTTTCTTTACTCTTAATAAAAAATAATAAATACTATCTACTACACTATTTATTATATTACTATTGTAGCATATCTACAGACAATAATGGGTATGTCCCCATTCACATGAATACAGTAGTAAATACTGTATGTTGGTCTGCAGTTGGAGATTCATCTTCAGCTGTGCTGGTCAAACTCTCTGCCTCCGGGATCAGAGAGGATCCCCAGACTAGGCTATAACAAAGGGCAGAGTCTTATCTCAAGAAAAAGCTACCCTTCCTAGGGACTTGGATACCCCACATTAAATTCAGCCTTGTGCCACATCTGATTGCGTGGGGTGGTTGGTAGATATTCTGCAGTTGCAGATTCATTGTGGAATTCACTTGACTCACTTCTAGCAGTTGACTACTACTTCTATGCACCGCTGGCGAATCTTATATGTGTTGTTCTTGTCCTAAGTATTATTGTTCATTACCAACCTTTGTTTGATTATTCTATTCAGTAACCTTCCCTAGGTTACAAATCTTATATGTGTTGTTCTTGTCCTAAGTATTATTGTTCATTACCAACCTTTGTTTGATTATTCTATTCAGTAACCTTCCCTAGGTTACAAATCTTATATGTGTTGTTCTTGTCCTAAGTATTATTGTTCATTACCAACCTTTGTTTGATTATTCTATTCAGTAACCTTCCCTAGGTTACAAATCTTATATGTGTTGTTCTTGTCCTAAGTATTATTGTTCATTACCAACCTTTGTTTGATTATTCTATTCAGTAACCTTCCCTAGGTTACAATGAAATTAGAATTTTGAATAAGCTGTTGCACATTTGTGTCAAAATTTATTCAGAGTCTATACAAATTCATCCTTTGGTTTTGCTTTTGTTTTCGAACATTTGACATTAAATGTTGTCATGACAGCATTTCACAAATCATCACCAAAGAAATTTTGCAAGATTTTAAGTATACATAATATTCTTTTTTACACTATTTACATCATTTGCACTGTTTTACAACATTCCATCCATTGTATGACCTTTTTCAGGTGATAAACATTGGAACTTCAGACGTATATCACCTGAAGAAAGTTAGAGCGTACAACGGTTGAAACATTGTGAATATGGCAATAAAGATTAAGACAACAGTCCAGATGATGTAAATAGTTACAATACCTCATCTTGTATATATATATATATATATATATATATATATATATATATATATATATATATATACACACACACACAAGTATATAATTGGTGTATACGGAATGAATTCCAATAACCAACAATTACTATTCTTAAAACTGTGCTCAATACAAAGTAGAGCAGATATAAATATTTTTTAAAAAAAAAAAATTTATAACATAAATATGTTATAAAATCACTACAAAAATAGCCATTTTGTTTCAACACCCTTGGTGTCTTACCAAGTGATGATATTGAATGTAAAATAAAATTTTATTTTATTTTACATTCAAAATTTTATTTTATTTTACATTCAACATCATCACTTGATAAGACACCGAGGGTGTTGAAACAAAATGGCTATTTTTGTAGTGATTTTATAACATATTTATGTTATAAAAATTTTTTTTTTAAATATATATATATATATATATATATATATATATATATATATATATATATTCAGTTTGTATATAAATTTATAAAATACTTAAGTCTAGATTTAGATTTTTAAAATTCTTTTTTTCGGGTTTTCCTATTTTCTAAAGAAAATTTTTTCTACCCTTTTTATTTATTTATTTTTTTTTTTTTTTCAGATTTAACTCGGAATTTTATGGTACTTAACCTACCAACTACCCAAAGTGTGTTCTTGAAGCCACAAGAATTTAAAAAAATGAATATCCTTGTGAAGGAAGAACTATATTACTGGGAAAACTGTGGACAATCTTTTTCTGATCATTCAAAATTTACTGAACTTTTAAAAATATGTGGTATGGAAGAAGACTTGCAATGCTCATAAATGCTGATATAAACCAGACAACTCACAAATGTGAAGTGTGAGACAAAGCTTTCATTAAAATGAGTAATTTAAGAATACATATGAGAACCCACACTGAAGAGAAACCATTTCAGTGTAGGATATGTTGCAAAACTTTGTCAAAAAGTGGCAATTTAAGAATACACCTGAAAACACATACAGGAGAGAAACCTTATAATTGTGAATTGTGTGAAAAAGCATTTTTGGTGAATCATGAATTGAAAGTTCACATGAGAACACATACTGGAGAAAAACCTTTTTCTTGTGAAGTATGTGGAAAATCATTCTCCCAAAGTAATACTTTAAAAACTCACATGAGGACTCATACAGGTGAAAAACCTTTTCATTGTGAAGTATGTTTTAAAGCTTTCTCTCAGAATTCAGAGCTAAAAAAACATATCCGGATCCATACTGGAGAGAAACCTTTTCATTGTGAAGTATGTGGAAAAGCTTTCTCACAGAATACTAATTTAAAAGTTCACATGAGAACTCATACCGGAGAAAAACCTTTTCAATGTGAACTATGTGAAAAGAGCTTTTCTGCAAGCAGAGAATTAAAAGTCCACTTGTGGACTCATACAGGAGAGATTCCTTTCTATTGTGAAGTATGTGACAAAACTTTCTCTTGCAACTCAGATCTAACAAGCCATATGAGGGCTCATACTGGGGAGAAGCCTTTTAATTGTGAAGTATGTGGAAAGGCTTTCTCTCAAAATACTAATTTAAAAGTTCATATGAGAACCCATAATGAAAAGAAATCATTTCATTGTGAAGTGTGTGGGAAGCCTTTTCCTACGAATTGCAAATTAAAAGTTCACCTGAAAACTCATACTGGGGAAGCACCTTAACATTGTAAATTTTGTGACAAAACATTTTCTTATAGTTCAGAAGTAAAATGACATTACCAAACTCATACTGGAGATAAACCATTTCATTGTGATCTGTGTAGAAATCCTTTCTCTCTGGGATATTTAAAAACATATATACAAATAAATACTTGTGAGAAACTATTTGATTGTGAAGTGTGTGGGACCGTTTCTTGTAATTATAACTTAAAAATGCACTTGAGAACTCATGATAAGACAGAACTACTTACTCTTAAAGGTGTGTGAAGCACAAGGCTCAAAATTAACATTACCCCAGGAATGATAAAGCATTAGTTTGGCTTGACTGGTTAAATTTTTTGTGGCATGATGCCTGAATGATACAAATTTTTTAATCATAATTCTATTATTATTTATTCTAAAAGCGACTAATTCTGTTATAATTATTGTAAAAGCAACTAATTTCTTAAAATAAAAACTTCTAATTTCTCACCAATAGTGGCAAATCTTTAATAAATAGAACCCACATATATACATACATACATACATACATACACACACACACTTGTTGTGGAAATGCTAGTAATCTTACTTATTATAAAACGCAGATTGTGTGTGTGTGTGTCTGTACGTTTATATATTGGATCGGATTTCCTACATTTTTCAACCGATTTCAACAAAATTTCACAGGAGTACGTAAAATTACCTTGTGGTGGTTCTGTCAGCACCAAAAATTGGAAAAACAATTGTTTTTGCACAAAATCAATTTGAAAACATGATTAAGAGACATCGCTGTCACGAGAATGAAAAGGGGACAACTCATATTGAGTTATACTTATTATAAAAACCCAGGTTGTGTGTGTTCGTTCATTTATATATGGAATCAGATTTCTTACATTTTTCAACCGATTTCAACAAAACTTCACTTTTTTTGGCAGGTAGTGTTTCTTATTGTCTTGCATACTTTTTTCTTTATTTTTACATTGAGAATGCTTTAAAAAATTCCATTTACAAGACAATTGTTTATAATAAAATTCTATTCAATCGGTAGACTCATAATGATTGAAAACAATATTTTTGTTTGAGTTTGACCAATTCATAAAAAAAAAAAACTAATTAAGACATGCATGTCCATCAACCTTAAACAATAATCTTTGTCAATTTTATTTTTCAGTCTTTATGATGGTCGATACTTGATCTATCTCTTACTGTTACATCCCCGGGCAATGCCGGGCTCTACTGCTAGTTACAAATAAAGAAGAAAACATTTAAAGACTAATTACATAGAAAACATTTAGACTAGATAATGTACATTTTTGTGCGTGAAATTTGTGTAGGCCTATATGGTAGACATAAGTGTGCGACAATACAAAAGTCACGTAAAACCATAAAAATAAACATGCCCCAGTGCGAGACTCCTTTTTTTTTCTCATGTGATTACATCTTATAGCCAGAAGCTGTAAAAGAAAAAAAAGAGGGAAATACATGCAACCCTAGTGACTGCGTTCCAACTGTATGTAGACTACATGCTATAGTCAGAAGCTTTAAAAGTAAAAAGAAATGCATGCGAGCCTAGTGACCGCGTTCCAACCGTGTATAGACTACATCTTATAGCCAGAAGCTGTAAAAGAAAAAAGAGAGAAATACATGCAAGCCTAGTGACCGCATTCCAACTGTGTGTCGACTACATCTTAAGGCCAAAGTTGGAAAGCTGTAAAAGAGAGTGAGTGAGAATATCGTTTCCTATTTTTTGGCTTTAGAAGCGTCCCCTAGAGATGGTTTTTAGCAAAGTCAAGTGGGGTAACCCACATGCTCACACACAAAATAAACCTAAGTGCTTTTTAAGATAGACAATGAAACCCAGATGGAAAACTGAAGGTTGAAAGACTTAAACTTTGATATTTGCATTATTTATTTATTTTGAGATAAACGCATCATTTGATTATTTAATTTGAGAAACATTAGGATATAATTGTAAGAATTAATTTTGCCTCCAAAAAACAAAACAAGAAAATGACATGTTTTCTGTCAATTTCTGCTTAAAAAAAAAACTTGAATGAATCAATAACAAATTTCATTTTTATGTTCTGCTTATCATAAACTAATTTGAAAATAAAAATGATAAACAGAAAATATTGTTATGACGTGTGGCAGGTAATTGTGAACAAAAATTTTTTTAGCAAACTTGGACATTCATTAATTACCTTATTACTTTCACTCTGTGTATATCTTTCATTCAATATAATTGGTAATTAGTAACTATATGGTAATGATAATATTAGCCGTTTCCTTATAAGGAAACACTCAGCCTTCATTGATTGAGCAATACTACTCGAGTTAGGCTTTTCTTCACTCTTTGGTTAACGGGCTGGAATCAAAGTGTAGGATCTGTTTTAATGGAAATGTTAATGTTAGCCATTCCCTTATGAAGAAACATTCGGTATTCATTGATCAAGCACCAAATTCTAGCATTGCTTGAAATTTATAAATTCTTGCATCATTTTTTCAAGAAAATAAGTTTCCCTCATTCAGTTACTATTATTGCTCCTTCCAATATTGATGGGGGTTTCCTTCCTAACCTTTTGTTTGAATTGCTGTGGAACATCAGCATCTTGATTGTCATTATTTCCTCTTTGAGTTACATATGCTATCCATTTTAGTTGTTTCCGTTATTGAAAGTCCTCAAGTAATGTAATTTATATTATTTGGTACAGTTCTCTGTGATTCTGTAGTGCTAGTCTATGATATTAAAAGAAGGATTCTTCATTCGCTAAATGAACTGATCTGAGAAAATGGCTGAATAGAGCTGACAGTTTAGATATTTCTGAATGCCATGTATGACATCTTTGTAAAAGTCTCAATCTGATGAGGATATTTTATAACATATCAGGCCCACAAAAAACAATGTCAAAAGGACAGTTTTCCCATTGATAACACATGACAGTTTTTATTGTTTTATTTACACTATTATATTGTTTATGGGAATGATTAGGAAACATCGGTTAATTACCAATTGATTCAAACTTTATAAAATGGTAAAAAATAAGAATTTCCTTATAGATGGTTCACATGTTTTATGTAGTTTTTTTAATCTATGAATTTACAAATAAAATTTTTAATCTATAAATTTACAAATAAAAAATTTTCATATTTATTTTTTTATAAATTAAGTTTTTCTGATTTGTGGCATATTTGCATAACCAACAGAATTAAGTATATAATTGCAGAGATGTTGATGATGCGTAAAACATCTTAAAGGGTGCAGTAACTTTCCCATCTCTGCATCTGAGGGACATAACTAAAGTTTCCCATGAAAAGTGATACATTGTACAATTGTATTAGTTTTTAGGGTGTTGTAAATATAAAATTATGCTTGTAAATAAACAATATAATAAATAAATGGTATTTAATATTTGTGTTGTAAATTCTCAAGAACAAAACAAAAATAAAGAAATTAATTTTTATTATGTTTAAGTTTTATTCCAATTCTAATCATTGCTTTTTAAACAATAAACATTGCCAAGGAGTGAAGGTAGTTAAAATAAGTCTTAATTTTTAAAAAAACGTTTCTTTGTTTATTAATTTTACACTGCTTTTTGGGCTAGTTTTACTTTTAACACTTGCTATTATTTATTATTAAAATTTGTTGTAGCATACCTACGTTTGATAATGGGTATGCCCCTATTCCCATAAATACAGTAGTAAATACTGTATGTTGATTTGCAGTTGGAGATTCATCTCCAGCTGTGCTGGTCAAACCCTCTGCCTTCAAGCAGAGAGGATCCTCAGACAAGGCTATGCTGAAGGGCAGAGTCTCATCTTGTGAAACAGTTACTCGACCCTGTTTTGTACAGGGTCTATGGGGAATTTTGGCTGAGCCTACAGGCTTGGATACGCCACATTAAATTCGGCCTTGTGCCATGGAGCAGTTGGTAGATATCCTGCAGTTGGAGATTCATTGTTGAATTCACTTGACTCACTTCTAGCAGTTGACTGCTAATTCTAATGATTGCTTTTTAAACCAATAAACATTGCCAAGGAGTGAAGGTAGTTAAAATAATTGTGGTGTCAATGGAAAAATCATCCTTTAGAGACTTCATTTTTTTTGTGGGCAAAAAATCCAAGTTTACCAATTTTTTTTCTTCTCTGTGGTTCCATTGGTTTTGAAATATCAAGCAAGGGCTACGATTAAAAAAAGGAGCAGAAGCATTTGAAAACCTTACATTTCAGCGAAAGAACTAAAGAAGTCAATGTTTACAGACCCAGATATTATTTTCCCTCTAGCTCACTTCTCAGGTAGAAATTGGTGTGTACATGCTTTTCTTCATTTTTATTCACTTTATTTAGGTCATAAACCACAAGTTTAGTTTAAAATTCCATGACCGTTACTTATGCGTAAATAGCAGTGTAGACGGTATTATTTACATTATTATTGTTTTTATCACAATATTTCAGCTGTTGTGTTCTCTGGCCTTCCTCAGATGTATATGAATCTGGGTAGCCTACGGATTAAATAATTATTCAGTTCAGAATTCTCTGTAAGTAATAGTTGTATTAAATTCAACTGACAAACTCAGTTTAATTCCATATTGTATTTTTACAATTTTTGGATAAGCTTTTTGCATATCTGGATTAAAATTTGTGCATAATCTCTCCAAATTCATCATAATTTAGTTTTAGAACATTCAACAATCTCAGTCCTTAAGAGGAACTAAATATTGACGTGACAGCATTTCATAAATTATCATCAAAGAACTTTTGCAAAATTTTAAGTAAGTATAATATTCCTTTTGCATAGGAATTTAAAAGTTCATAAAATACCTTAGTATTAATATTGCCTTATTATTATCTTAGTGCTTAGTACATTAGTATTAAGTAGGAACTATTTTCATCATCATTGTCTTACTGCTGTGGTTTCATCACATGAGATCATAAAAATTTCATATTCATCAGGATTTAAGGATTTTATTTCTCAACTCTGTCTTGTTCGGCCCTATTGTTTTTTGAGAGAGCAGCTATTGACTCTTCCCAAAATGTTAACTTATGCCCTGGATATTTTCAAATATCTCCTTTCTTAAAAGAAATACTCCATTCCCAAGCCATCATGCATGACCATAAAATTTTTTAAAAATTATAAGAAAACTGCTAATTCCTATTAAATTATGTATTTATTTTAAAATACATAATTTATCAAATTAAAATAAAAAAAATAATAATTACATTAAAAAATAAACAAGGAAATAAAAATTCAAAAACAACATTAGCAGCATTTCCTCACTTTGTCACCTTTACTTACAATTAGCCTTAATATTTTACAGTTTTCTTAAATATAAAAATTTTGAAAACTTAATGATATTTTCCCTTCTGTTTATAAGCACACATTGCAAAATAAAATTCTTACATTTACTTTCATAAAGTCTCTCGGGATATGAAACGTTGGTAAAAAAAAATGCTTTCTCTTTTTCTTTATTCACTATACTACATGCATATCTAAAAATAATATTTTCTTATTCTATATACCATGTCCCTTCAGGACATGGGCTCTCAACAATTTCTTATCTTTTGTGGCTCTTGGCAATGTTTTTCCTTTGACTCTCTCTCCCACTCCCTGTTTTGTCTATATATTAAATACTAATTATATATATTAATATATATATATATATATTAAACATTATTATATATTAAATACTAATTATATATATTAATATATATATATATATATTAAACATTATTATATATTAAATACTAATTATATATATTAATATATATATATATTAAATACTAATTATATATATTAATATATATATATATATTAAACATTATTATATATTAAATACTAATTATATATATTAATATATATATTAAACATTATTATATATTAAATACTAATTATATATATATATATATATATATATATATATATATATATTAAATACTAATTATATATATTATATATATATATATATATATATATATATTAAACATTATTATATATTAAATACTAATTATATACATTAATATATATATATATATATATATATATATAATAAATTAATTGATTTAAAATATGTTTTTTCACTACACAGTTCTAACCATGTTTCAAAATATTTTAAATCAATTCATTTATAATATTAATGCTCCATAAATTTACATTGAGCGCTATTTTGTAAAAATAAAAATATCTATAAGAACACCGGATTATATATCTTACTGTTGTTTCTTTTTATTTATATACATATACATATACATATATATATATATATATATATATATATATATATACAACGTTAAACATGAAAATGTCTTTTAATAAATAAATTGTCGGACCTTGTCCATTTCTTAACATATATTAATATATATATATATATATATATTAAACATTATTATATATTAAATACTAATTATATATATTTATATATATATATATATATATATATATATATTAAACATTATTATATATTAAATACTAATTATATATATTAATATATATATATATATATATATATATATATTAAACATTATTATATATTAAATACTAATTATATATATTAATATATATATATATATATATATATATATTAAACATTATTATATATTAAATACTAATATATATATATTAATATATATATATATTAATATATGTATATATATTTATATATATATCAGATATATTAAATATAGTTTTATATATATATATATATATATATATATATATATATATTAAATATTTTTCTGTCATAAGTCTCCAAATATAGTTTCTTAATTTTGTTTTTGTGATTATAGTTTCTTAATTTTTTTTTTTTTTTTGTGATTAAGTTCTGTCACTAAGAGATTTGGTATGATTAAAATTGTTTTATGGGACAATGGTTAACAAAAAAATACTCTGTAGCCCTTTAGTTTAATACAACAATTTATTAAGAAATTTTAGTAAAAATAAAACATTGCGGAAGGAGTCATATACTTCCTGGAGCAATAGAATGAGTCGATCATTTGTTCAGCATCTTTAGCAATGAGTTCACTTTATGTCTGTGATGTAATGAATATGCATACACCTGGGTTCCCCCTCACAGTAATATGATTGGCTGGTGTCAGCCATAAATACAGACTGATGTGGAGGTACATTGGTCTACGCCTATGGTGAGTACCAGTCATTTACTTTGAACAAATATATTCCTTTCCAGGACATATCAGTCTGGAATGGACTTGAGTCTCAATAGATGTTCAAAGCATAGAGTGTCATTGAGAGTGCAGCCATTTGTCATGAAAGGAGAAAAATTGGGTGTTGATGATGATGAAACAATATTAGCTTGGTTTTTGAGGTACTGAAACTCATAAAGCAAGTTCTCTCCTGCTGTTGATTTGTTAGAGCTAGGCGTGAAAAGAGATCAAATGCCAGGCTCAAAATCACCTTGATTTTTGGAGATTCTTCCATAAACAGTGGTATTTTTCTGATTTTTACTGTTGACGCTGGCACACAAAAACCTGGTATAACTCGAGCTGTAATATCTCAAGAAGATAATTGTTTTCAGTGTTAGACAATATATTTTTCATGATGCTGCATTTAAGTTATTGTCCTTTTCATTCACACCAATGATTTGCTTATCAAAGTTAATGGTAGAGTGATAGTGATTAAACAAAAAAGACTTTGCATTATTTGCATGCAGACTATTGTCCGCATCTTTTATGAAGCTTTCAGGGTACAACAGCCGAGGTAATAACAGCAGTCTGTGTATAAATAACTCCTCATCCTAGAAATTCAGAGAGAAATCAACACTTCTGCATATTACTAGATTGGCAGTTAGGTCTCATCTTTTTACAGTTGAAATGGCACGATGTAACCATAAGTTTTTGAAAATAGTTTCTTTTGCTAGTGGAACTCTCTTCCAGCCACTTGCTTTCCAGTTAAATTTGATTTTCAAAAATTTAACTGCAATGTTAATCATTACCTTCCGCCATCTTGATCCCTGTTCTTTTATTGTCCTCTCTCATTAATAATGATTTTTCTCAGGTTCTTTCACTCAGTAACCCTTTGCTTCTTAATGGCTCCACTGTATTCACGAGTTGTCACTCATCAAACTCAACATTTCTGAACAAGTGTGTCAACACGATATATATATATATAAGTAGAGTCTAATTTATATAACAGCAACTGTGTAGAATGCTTGCTGTTAGCCTTCATTAACTTATATCTAATGTTCAGCAATAAGAAAAGATTAGAATCAAACAAGATATTTATCCTATACAAATACTGATACAATAAATTGTCTGTCTTCTAGAAGGTTGCCTCTAAATCTTTGTGTTTCCAGTATCATTGGAGACTGCCATACTATTATTATTATTATGCTATTTTATGTAAAAAACAACAACAAAAAAAACACTGGGTCTTACATGTATATAGTTTTATAGATTATATTTATAATTTACATGTTGAAATCATTTATTTTAAAGAGTAATGTTGAAACGAATGCCATTATAATTGGTAAGCCCTTTAAGCTTCGAGATGATTTAAATATGCAGTTGCGACACCATTTAAAGAAATAATGAAAAATAAAAAATAAAAAACACTTCTCAAAGCAAATGAAGCTTTGTCTTTAACTCAAGGCTTATGTTTTTAGTAGGAATTCTTTTTGGTTGACACCGGCCATTTTCTTCGTCTTGTCACGTCGAATGGACAACAAAGACAATATTTATTAATTTTGGCAGGAGTTTAATTATTGAACCAAAAGTCTTCTTCATTGTTTATTAATTCATTTATTATTTACTTTCAGTAGAAAGACATTTTAATTTTAAAGTAAAGTAAGAAAAATGTCGTAAATATTTTCTTATTTATTTGTTTCTGGAAAGTAAATTATTTTATTTTTTAATTTATTTTAGTTTTGCCGTTTATTTTTTTAAATATTTTTAAAAGAAAAAAAAATCTTTTTTTTTTTTAAACCAACTATTTGATTTATCAGAGGATAACTTTTTTTGTTCCGTGAAGGAAAAATACTAATTTTCAGGTCGAAATAAAAAGGTAAGTTTCAAATTTCAATTTTCAGTAACTAATTATTTTTTTTAATAAACTAACAATCAGCCTGCCTAAGAAAAATGTTCAAAATTTCATAAACATTTTAAAAATGTGAAACCAGGATTATTTCTCACCTTTTAGTCTTTATTATTTTTTAATTAAAAAAATTAACATTTTTTTTTAGTGTAGTTCTGTGTAAAATTTGTAACAAATTAAAATAAAATCAATTAACCGCTTTATTTAAAAAAAGAAAAAGAAAAGAAAAGTCAAAAATGTTATTTTACTGAAGGTGATGTTTTATTTAAATTATCTTTGTCGTTTAAAATTTAAAAACTCACATGATTTTTGGTTTGTTTATCAATAAATAATAAATCCAACCAAGCTTTAGTTTGTAACATCAGAAAAACATTTTGTCAACACAAACTCCCCCTCCCCTGCCAATAATTTTTATCGGACACTTGAAAAAAAATCACTACTTTTCATTTATTGTAATAAAAAAAAAATGTTCATATTATTCCGGATATAAGTTTTAACTCAAGTGAAGTCTCAAAGAATTAATTTCAGGAGGAAAATTAAGCTTTGGTTTAAAAATCATTCTTTTTTTCTTTAGGTATTTCAATTTCATTTTTATCTTTTTTTTTTTTAGGTATTTCAAGAAATTAGATCTTTGAGATATTTTGACATTTTTTTAAGTAAAAAAAAAAAAAATGGAAAAAAAATTTTAAAAAAAGTTCTCATAGAGAGAGAGAGAAAGATTACAAAATTTTGTGTAATCAATGAAAAAAGGTAAAAATACGCAAAATTTCATTCAGATTGATTAATTTGTGGATAATTTTCAAATTTAGCCTATAAACAATAATTAACATTTTTTTTTCAAATTACTTTTAAATTTTACCCGATTGCAACTCTTAACAATTAATTACAATACATAAATATCGAAAACGTACAAAAAGTAAAACTCTTTTTAAAGAGAGAAAATAATTAAAAAATTTTTTTATATTTGTTTTTCTCAACTTATTTTAAGAAAGTAAATTTTTTTTTGAAAATTGTTAGTAAATATTTTTTATGCAATTGAAATAGGCATTTTGTTGTCTGATGTTAGACTAGAGAACCGTATTAAAAGCTAACAGGCAAGATTTTCATTCAAGAGAAATATTTGTTTGGAAATTTCCAGTGTTGATTTATTTATTTTGTAAACTTAGCTTATATTTTAATATTTTTCACAAGGTCACATGCATGAGTCACCTTGTGAGAATCGAACTCGGAACTCATTTCGCAAATATTAATGTAATGAATGAACATTTTTTTAGCACAATGAAGTTAGGCGTTAGGGAGATTATGTTATGCCAGGCTGAGGGCTTGCTTTGAAAGTCAGCATTCGAAATCCTGATTTCCTGGGCTTGAACACCGATTTCATCCTTCTTACTTTCTTTAATTCATTCATTCATTCATTAAAAAAAAAAAGCTTATTTTCGGTGATGATTTATTCTACGGACTTTTCCCGTGGACATAAAAAAAAATTCCTTGTTACCGGATTTACGAGTTTTAGGCACGTCCGCTTTTTCGCGAGAAAAACGGCATGATGAAAAAAGACTCCAAGCTTAATAAAAACAAGGTTTTATCGTTAAATGTTTGTTATTTTATTAAGTGGAAAGATCAAAGTATTTTCTAATTATTTAACATTTTAAAACTTTTCTCTAACACGTTCGAAATTTTGGTTAAAAATCCTGTTTCGTTTTTTTTACGTCAGCGGCGTAATTTTTACAATGAAGTGTTTTTGCGCATTTTTTTTCCCCACTAAAAAACACATTGATTTGGAAATTCTTGCAAAAATCAAATAATTGTCCGATTTTAATGAAACTTTCAGAACTTATTCAGAAATGAATTAAATTATTTTTTATTTTTTTTTTTTGTTTTAGAAAATTTTGGTTATTTTTTTTTTTTTTTTTTTTTTTGTTACCGGTTACACTCCATTTTTACTTAATTTCATGAAATTGAAATCGTATGTCCTAACTTTTTTTATTAGTTAAAAAATGTAGGACTCCTTGGAAAATGTATCATCCAATTTTTGTTTTCAAAACTTTTGCTCGTTTTCTGAAAATAAGTGACTGAAAAACTTATGATTATTTGTTACTATTGTGTTTTTCTTTTAAATTTTAAAAGTTAAAAACTCATTTGATTTATCCGCTTAAAGTGCTGGATTCTTACTCTCAACAAACTCCTCTAGAAAAAAAACAAAAAAAAAACCTTTCTTGAAAAAAATATTTTTTGCTTTTAGTCAAACAAAATTAAAATAATTAGACGAGATCTAAAATTTTTAAATATGTAAATTTCCCGTTCTTTTTATTAAAAATAATATTTAATAATTTTTTTCCCCGTAATTATTGAATATGAATTGTTTTTTGTTTGTACATTTTTTACTTTGGTTTGGAAGTAAAATAAATTGACAATTTCGTTATTGTGCGTCACGAAAATTTTTTTTTATTGCTATGGGTTCAAAAGTTTTTTGATTGTGTCAATCACCGAGCCGCTTTATCATTTTTTAAAAATTTTTTTTAATTCTGCGTGAAATCTTTAATTTCACGCACAATTAAAAAAAAAACAAAACAAAGAAAATGATAAACCACGACTGGAAAAAATAGGGGTCGACAAAAGCAAAACCAGTTTAACAACAGTAATCCTAAAAAAAAAACCCCGAAAAACTCTTTTCTTTATCACCCGACCCGTTGACATTCGATTAGGAGCTTTTATCCAGATTTCCTAGTTTGTAACTAACAAAACAAGTGTTCTCTCTATTTACATTTTATTTTCGTTAGTCTTTGGCTGAGTTTGCCAGATTTTACAAGATTCTCTCTCTAAATAATTTTTTTATATATATATATATACCATTAAAAAGAACTGCCTTGCGAAAATACTTCCTATTCGGTCCGTGTGCGTTTTGAAAAACGTTTTTTGTCTCACCGTTTTTTTGTAATCAGAATCATGACCTTCGGGTCATGATCCTGTTTACGAAGAAATTTTTACCAAATCAAGGGTTGTTTACAAGTTAAACATTGTCCTGAAATGAGTTAATGTTGGTCCAAAAAATCCCACCCCGCTGGAAATAATTGCTGTGAATTCGAAGAAAGATGTTTTAATTTTTAAAGTTAGCATTTTGGGGCTTTTTTTTTTTTCATTCAGTACTTCCGTTTCTCCGCGTTTTTTTTTTTTTGTGTGTGAAATCTTCTTGTTTTTCTGAAGTTAGAGATCTAAATCTTCAGATTACAAGACAAGTGAGTATTCCACTCATAGCTAACCTGCAGCAAATGTATGTAAACAACGCCAATAAGAGCTGCCACGACGTGAATGAATTCAAACTTTTACTGTCAATAACTCCAAAACAGTAGATTTTATCAAATTTATCAAGTCATTTCCAAATGAAGCATGTACATTTACACCTAAATGTAAGTATTCGGAAAATTTTTTAAGGCAAACTGAGCATGGGTCCTAATCTGCAAATTAACCATTTTTAGTGAGTACACGTGTTTGAACTGACATCATTTTTTTTTTTTTTTTTTTTTTGCTTTTTCTTAAACAGTGAAATTAATAATTTCAGCCGATCTAGATCAAAAAGTCCTAATGAAAATATGCTTCCTAACAGGAATCGAACATGTATTCTCTTTTTCCTTTGGGGAAAACCATTCTTATAACCGAAGCATTTTATTACCAATTTGGTCATGGGAGATGTTTAAATTAATAAGTTATCAAGTCTGTATCACTTTTCGGATTCATAAAAAATTATTTAACAATTTAAATTAAGTACCTCCAAAGAAATGCAATACCTAAAGTTTAAAATGAATTTTTAAAATGAGAGATTTTTTCTTGAAGCCTTTATTTTAGTTTTAATTTCAAGGTAATAGATTAAATTTACTATTTCCAATAAGAAAATTACTTTGCCGTATTTCAAAACTAACTTAAATTGACTGGAAGAATTTTTTTTTTTTTTTTTTTTTTTGAAATCGCTAAAAATCACAGATTTTTAACTATTTTTAGCCAGCTGTCAGCGCAATGTGATTCTCTTTTATTAAAAAAAATCTTTAAAAAATAAAATCTACTTTACTGAAATTTTATTTGAGGAATATTAGCTGAGTTAAAGTTAAATTAATCTGATTTGAAACAAATATTACATTTAGTTTAAACTATCGAAGAAATGCATTTTTAACACCGAGATAAGTGTTTAAGGTGTAGACAGACTGATGGCCGAAGTTTATTTAATTTTTTCTGTCTGTAAAAATAACATAAGGAATGCAATGTGATCGCCCTTTTTATGTAATTTTAACTACCTAGTAATCTTTAAAATTTAGGAATATATTCTCTGTAATATGATATTTTATTAAATTTTAGGTACTTTGGTTTTAAATTTACTATAGTTGTTGCTCTTATTTTCTGATAATGTTGTGTATGGACATCCATATTTACAAAAATTGGCACATTTATACACACACAAAAAGTTTTTTTTTAAGTTATTGAGGTATCTATGAATTGTAGTAAGCTTTTCTATTTATGATTAGTAAATATAGTTTTTTAGTTAATAACAATATCACCAAACTGGTACAAATTAATACAGAAATTTAAAAGATTTAAAACTTGATAAATTATTCTAATTAAAATTTAAAAAAAAAACGAAAATAATTCTTGCAAAAATTAATTATTCATCAAGTGTTTTTTTTTTTGTTTTTTCTTGAAATCTCACTGGTGAGGAAAAGAGAACACAAATCCTGTTTTCAGTATAATGGGTTCTTTATTCACTTTTGGTGGGGTAGGTAAATGGGTGGGGGGGGGGGGTCATTGTCACTGCTATTTGTCTCCTCTCACTAAAAGCTAATGGACCAGATCTTCCCTTTTAACCAGCAAGAACTCTGATTACCTCTCTGCCTACAACTATCCCTACATCTTTTGATGGACATGTTGTGACTGAACGCTTTCCCGCTGCACCTCTGTCCATCTTTACATCATGATGGTTGACTTGTCAAGCACCATCCCCCACTTCTGTCCAGTTCTAGAATGCAACCTGATTATATAAGCCTACAAATAGAATTCCCTACCTTCAGGCTGAGTGGCACTTGATCCCAAAAAGTTTTTATTTATATAGTTTTTCATTGACTTGAGATTTAAGAAGGTGGTTGCTTTGAGCACCTAGATTTTACTATTTATGCAGTCATAAAACTGCTGACATTTTGGGTCCTGATAGCATTCATGATTCTGTTTACGAAGAAATTTTTACCAAATCAGGGGTTGTTTACAAGTTAAACATTGTCCTGAAATGAGTTAATGTTGGTCCAAAAAATCCTACCCGCTGGAAATAATTGCTGTGAATTCGAAGAAAGATGTTTTAATTTTTAAAGTTAGCATTTTGGGGCTTTTTTTTTTTCATTCAGTACTTCCGTTTCTCCGCGTTTTTTTTTTTTGTGTGAAATCTTCTTGTTTTTCTGAAGTTAGAGATCTAAATCTTCAGATTACAAGACAAGTGAGTATTCCACTCATAGCTAACCTGCAGCAAATGTATGTAAACAACGCCAATAAGAGCTGCCACGACGTGAATGAATTCAAACTTTTACTGTCAATAACTCCAAAACAGTAGATTTTATCAAATTTATCAAGTCATTTCCAAATGAAGCATGTACATTTACACCTAAATGTAAGTATTCGGAAAATTTTTTAAGGCAAACTGAGCATGGGTCCTAATCTGCAAATTAACCATTTTTAGTGAGTACACGTGTTTGAGCTGACATCATTTTTTTTTTTTTTTTTTTTTTTTGCTTAAACAGTGAAATTAATAATTTCAGCCGATCTAGATCGAAAAGCCCTAATGAAAATATGCTTCCTGACAGGATTCAAACATGTATTCTCTTTTTCCTTTGGGGAAAACCATTCTTATAACCGAAGCATTTTATTACCAATTTGGTCCAAAATCCCACCCCACTAGAAATAATTGCTGTGAATTTGAAGAAAGATGTTTTAATTTTTAAAGTTAGCATTTTGGGGCTTTTTTTTCTTCATTCGGTACTTCCATTTCTCGGTTTTATTATTGCTGTTGCTTTGCCTTGTTTTGTCTCGCATATATATTTTGTTTACTTAGTATTATTTTTCCCTGTTTTTTTTTCTTTTTTTTTTCTTTTGTCATTCTTTATTGGAAACAGTTCTGTTTATTGGGCATTTTTGCCAATTACATTTAACCATAGCTAAGTCATTCATAGTCCAGATTGCTATGTGGGTGCCCTAATCATGGTCCATTGTGTGACCACATTCAAGGTTAAATTCCATTTAGGGCCTTATTCTTTTTCTTTTTAACAAGCACTGCCAAGTCAATATTCCCCTATTGGTAATCACAAAGATGATAGACAAACAGGTTTAGAGTCAAGAACTTTCGCTTTAAGACCAGATTTTGAGTAGTTCTCAGTCTCACTGACACTGTATTTAATGTTTTTTCCAAAATTTCTCTGATTCCACTTCATTTACTTTATTGCATTTATTCTTGTCTATTTTTTCAAAATTAAATAATGTTTGTCATATACAATCATAATTTTTAGAGTAGGATGTAAATGTACAATGTTAGCAGATTTATCAACCTCTCATTTGTAATTTCAATGTTGAGTACTAGTTTGCTATATGCTAAAAGTTAAGCTTAAATATTAATGCAATACTTGAATGCATTGATCAATTTTGAGTTCTTACATAGTTTACTAGCAGTAGAACCCGGCGTTGCCCGGGGATGTAACAGAGATAGATCAAGTATCGACCATCATAAAGACTGAAAAATAAAATTGACAAAGATTATTGTTTAAGGTTGACGGACACGCATGTCTTAATTAGTTTTTTTTTTTTGTTTTTTGGGGTTTTTTTTTACGAATTGGTCAAACTCAAACAAAAACATTGTTTTCAATCGTTATGAGTCTACCGATTGAATAGAATTTTATTATAAACAATTGTCTTGTAAATGGAATTTTTAAAGCATTCTGAATGTAAAAATAAAGAAAAAAGTATGCAAGACAATAAGCAACACTACCTGCCAAAAAAAAAAGTTTTGTTGAAATCGGTTGAAAAACGTAGGAAATCCGATCCCATATATAAACGAACACACACACACAAACAACCTGGGTTTTATAATAAGTATAACTCGATATGAGTTGCCCCACTTTCATTCTTGCGACGGCGATGCCTCTTAATCGTGTTTTGAAAGTACCAGCAATACATTTTTATAACAAAATGGCCAACAATACATTTTATCTGTAGTTGAAGCCATAAAACTCTGCTCAAAATATTTAGATTCCAGTATTAAATAACCCACAGAGGTTGATATAGTGCTAAACAAAATCAAACCAGCCTCTGTTGGTTATTTTGTGACACAACCTTCCCATGCTATGTGCTGCTGCTTTGGTTTTTATGGGCTGGACTTGCTAGCCCAACTGGTGTTGAATTCAAAGTTGTTAGTCACTCTCTCACAGACATGCTGTCGCTTCCCTCTGTCTTTTGTACAAATAATTTCACCTTTACTGCTCCAACGACTTACTTTGGCTAGTTCCCAAACTGCATGAATTTAAACATGCTACTAGGTTTGCATCTCAGTCCCACCCTTTCACTGCCAAAACGGTTAAATGTAGTTGTCTCTTCTACTCCAATAGCTTAACGTCTCTCACTTCCATCTGTGGAACTCCCTTCCTCTTACTTACTTCCCTGATAGCTATAATCTCCCGCTATTCAAATGCAATGTCAGTCGACATCTCCAGATGTTTTGATCTATTCCTTGGCCTTCTCTTCAGTTTTTCATCTATCATGCCTCTTTACTCTTGCTCCCACTTTCTGTAACCCCTTGCATGCTAGTGGCACTCCCACCTTGCTTGGGGTGAAATGCTTATAAAAAAAAAAAAAAAATGGAATGAGTGCAAAAACGTCTCCTCCCCCTCAACATTTATAAATGAATCAGAGATGCCTGCTGGAATTTCTTCCTAACCAATAAAATGGACCACTTCTTGGTCTCATCTGGCATATTTGTATTTCTTGTCTTGAAATTAGAATCACTTTTCTGTATCCCTTTTGCATGTTAACATCATTCTTACTTTGTGAACTTTTTTGCTTTATTGCTGTTGCTTTGCCTTGTTTTGTCTTGCATATATATTTTGTTTACTTAGTTTTATTTTTCCCTGTTTTTTTTTTCTCTTTTTCTTTTGTCTTTCTTCGTTGGAAACTTTGTCAGTTCTGTTTATTGGGCATTTTTGCCAATTATTAGGTTGGTGCAAAAATAATAAACGTAATAATGTCGTTTTTTGACGTTAAAAAATACGTCAAAAAAACGACATTATTACGTCATTATTTTTGCACCAACCTAATACATTTAACCATAGCTAATTACTCTAAATAGTGTACTTTTTTATACTAAGAACCACTCAAGGTAGATGGCTACTGAATGAGGCTGTTTTAAGGGCATAAAGGGAGGAAGTAAGTGCATATTATGAGCATATTTAGGATAGATAACAAATGACCCTACACTTGTGAAGAGGTTAAAATTGTAGTGATTGGGGAAGCATCCTCTTGGGAGTCACTTCCACAAAACATTGTCTCTTAGGCTACCAACCAAAACTAGCAAGCTCAGTCTGCTCTGCTGTTAACCTGGGGCACAAGAGCAGGGCTAGCATGTACCATTCCTGACTTAGGTGGGAGGAGCTCAAGCTTGATTGGGGGCCCCGGGCAGGGCTTTGTGACCTTTGCTATCTTATCAACATTTCCTTTTTTCTATCTACATTTGTATACATCAAAAATTAAACTAAGCACATGAAAGGATGAACATTTTTTGCAGATTTTGAAATCATTCTGTTTTTTTTTTTTTATTTAATTCCATGAATTTGTTTTGCTTATGCTAAGTCTCAATAAAATACTATATAAAATTCATTAGTTTTTGTCTATCATGTTGAAAGTGTTAAAATTATTCAATTTTTTTTAACAAGAAAAATATCAAGTTGATGTTAAAATTGCCACAAAACATTGTTGAGTTTTTTAAGATGGAATGAATCTATTATGACGGGTCTCTAATTTGTATTTAGATACATTGTATTTATTTTCTATATTTCTAGTTGAATTATTCACCTATATTGCATGTGATCCATCATTGTACATAATTACAATAAAATTTGTATTTTATATAAAAAACAACAAAAAACAAACTACATTACGAAAATTGAGATGTAGAAAAGTGGATGGCCCCATATCATAGATTTGCTAGGGACCCACAAGACTATATTTAGTCGTCCCCCCACGAGGGCGTCATGTGGCACAAGGCCTTTTTAACGTGGGCATTTCCGAGCCATTAGGCTCGGCCAAAAAATAGCCCATTTGAACCCGTATAAACAGGTTCAGGGCCGGTTTTACCTCCCTGAAGGAGACTCCGCTCTTCGGCGTAGCCTCCTTCGGGTTCCTCTCCGTCTGTAGACAGAGAGTTGAACCGAACCGTCGCTCAGAAAGTGACCCACAAGACTCATGCATCAGTCCTGGGCAAGAGTATTTGCATGAAGGTAAATGCACTGGTCTTGGCTGGAATTTGAACTCTACATGCCTGTTCCATTTACAATGAAAATAGCCACTACACTACACATATCCATACTAGTTTTAGGATTAGATAATATTACACTTTATGATAATTATAATCCTCAATTATCATTTCAATTTTGCATGATGAGGATATATTTTTTCTCTTTTTTTTTTTACCTTCAGGTGAGAATGTAAAATTAACACTTGAGAGAGACCCATCACATTCCGAAAATAAAACATGGATTCTTCTACCAGTGACCAAAAATATAGCTGTGTTGATTGTGGAGAATCATTTTCCGAACACTCCCTTTTTGTCGTGCATCTGATACGACATGGTGCTGAGAAAGCCTCCCTTGGTGAAGACACTGAAAAAAATTCTTCCATTGGAGATAGTTTAACACTTGGGCATAATACTGATGCTGATGAAGACTGTGAGAAAACCTTCAGTGAAAATGCTGACATTGAATCTTATATTAAATCTTTAGCAGGTATTATGTCATACCACTGTGATGCATGCAAAAAAGATTTTTCCTGCAAGACTGCTTTAAAAAGACATATTAGAACACACACTGGAGAAAAACCATTTCACTGTGAAGAGTGTGGGAAAGCCTTCTCCCGAAAATCTGTCTTACAAACTCACTTGAGAACACATACTGGAGAAACACCATTCCATTGTGAGGAGTGTGGAAAAGCTTTCTCACAGATATCAGGATTAAAATGCCACATGAGACAGCATACTGGTGAGAGACCATTTCACTGTGAAGTGTGTGGGAAAGATTTTGTTCAAATGTCTAACTTAAACAGTCACATGAAAACTCATACTGGTGAGAAACCTTTTCCCTGTGAACAATGTGGAAGACCTTTTTCTGATAAGTCTAGTTTAAAAAAGCATATTGGAACACATGTAGTGGAGAAACATTTCAACTGTCAAGTCTGTGAAAAGGCATTTGGAACTGAATTTCAGTTGAAAAATCACATCAAAACACATATTGAAGTCAAAACTTACCCGTGTCAGGTGTGTCATAAAACTTTTTCTAGTAAGTCTGCAGTGAACTGGCACATGAAAATGCATACTGGTGAAAAGCCCTTTTGCTGTGAAGTGTGTGGGAAAGCTTTCTCTCGTAAAGGTGTGTTAAAAATCCACATGGGGTCACATACAGCAGATAAACCATTTTACTGCAAAGTATGCAGTAGATCTTTTTCTCTTGAGGATGAATTAAAAGATCACATGAAAACGCATACTAAAGAGCGGCCATTCAAATGTGAAGTTTGTAAAAAAGCTTTCATTCGGAAGATCCATTTACAGATACACATGAGAGTTCATACTAAAGAGAGACCTTTTAAGTGTGAATTCTGTGACAAAGCTTTCTCTTTAAAGCCAACATTAAATATACACTTGAGAACACACACACGAGAAACACCTTATTCTTGTGAAATTTGTGGAAAAACTTTCTCCCAGAAACCGACCTTAAACATTCACATGAGAACACACAAAGTGGAAACACGTTTTTCTTGTGAAATTTGTGGAAAGATTTTCCCATTTAATTCAAGCTTAAAAGTACACATGAAAGTACATAATCGGAAGAGACACTGTGAAGTATGTGGAAAAAAATTTCCCTATGAATCTACCTTGAAAATTCACATGAGAACACATTCAAAATCCTTTCAGTGCCAATTGTGTGAAAAAGGTTTCAATACATGTTCTCAATTAAAAACTCATATAAAAACGCATACTGAAGGGACGTTTTTTCATTGTGACGTATGTGGAAAAGCTTTTCCTTACAAGTCTTTCTTGAAAAGGCACAAAATCATTCATGCGAACAGGCCACCTTTTTTATGTGAAGTATGCGACGAAAGTTTCTCCCGTAAATTCAGTCTGAAGATTCACATGAAGAAACACAAAAAGGAAAAGCCCTTCCCCTGCGACGTGTGCAGAAAAAGATTCTCCCGCAAGGGAATTTTAAAAAATCACATGAAAAAACACACAGAAACGAAATTATGCTCTTAGAGTACAGAAATACTTTTTTTAATGAATACCTACAACTTTCAGAGTCTGTCTATATTTCTGAGAATCAGCACATATGCTAGGCCACAAAAATCTCCTGAGCCGACCAAGCATAGAAATAAATACAATATGGGAACCAGTAATAAGGAGTGCCAGAGAAAAGCAATGATAACAGCAAAATTGCAATATGAGCACTGGTAAAAATAGTTGCTGAAGACATTAGGTTTATAATAGCCAGAAATGGCACAGTGGATAAAGGTGTTGGTTAGATCCAAAGAGTGTGAGTTCAATACCCGGTTAAGGCAGTGGAGAACTTTCAGAGGGAAATTAACAGGAGATAACTGATAATTGACATCCATCACATGGAACTAGAACAGTCTACCCCAGTGAGCAAAATAAAGGGTTCAGTTTGACATTCCAACCACCTGAATAAGGCAGGAGTGTACAACGGCCGAAACGTTGTAATAAATATGGCGACAAAGATGAGGACAATAGTCCGAATAATGTAAATAACCTACAACTTTGTCAAAAAAATTCTTTCTTAGAAATCTATAGAAGAGATTTTGTTGTAGTTGTATGAAGTAATAAGATGAAAGTATAGTAAAAGTTTGATTTAATGAATATCAGATTTCAGGAACCACTTTTGGATAACATGGTCGATAATGGATTATTATTTTTACTGAAGAAAGAAAAATACTGGATAAAATCCTTCATCTGTGTTACTAAGTATATGTCAACCTTGTTAAATATAAAGTTTATTATTATTTTTAAAGACATCTTTCATTATAAATAAAGAGCCCTACTTGGCAATTGTGTGTGATAGAGAGAAAGAGACCATCGCAGTGTTTTAGGTTGTTTAATTTGTAACCAAAGTTGCTTCCTTATTGCATGAGGGTTATTCAAAAAGTTCTAAGCCTCACCCAGAGAGAAGAGCCATAGTTGAATATTTTCATTGTGGCAGCACACTTCTTATAAAACTGGTAAGACTAATTCAAATTTCTATCTTAATTTCTGTGCTGATGAGGCCCATAGAGAGGTGTGGGACAAATTTAAAAATGAACAAAACTGAAGCCCGAGCAGTCATATCTGTAAATGAAAGGTATGACACCCAAGGAAATCCATGAGGACTTGGTACAGACATTTGCTGGGGACTCCCCCTTCCTATGCAACTGTGAAGAAGTGTGCTGCAGAATTCAAGCAGGGCAAAGACAGCATGGAAGATGACCTTCACTTAAGTTGTCCAAAAACCTCAACAACTGATGAGCAAGTTGATGCCATTTACTCAATGGTTTTGGATGGCAGATAGCTAAGTTCATAGGCATTAGTTCTGGTTTGGTCCAAAATGCTGGAACTGAGATCTTGGAGATGAGCAAGTTGTCTGCAAGATGGGTCCCAAGAATGCTGACACCACAACAGAAGCTGAAAAGGGTTGACATTTCCTGGACACTTCTGTCTTGCTTCCAGGCTGACCCTGAGATATTCTACCACAAATTAGTAACTCATGATGAGGCTTGAGTTCACCACTTCGAACCTGAAACAAAGATTCAAAGCAAACAGTGGAAACACTGGTTCTCCATCCCTGAAGAAGTTCAAGGGGGGCAGCATCTGTTGGCATGAGGATGGCTTCTGTCTTGGGGGCTTCTGCTGGCATAATCATGATAGACAACCTGGAAAAGAGAAAAACTATTAATGGACAGTTCTATGCATCAGAATTAAGACAACTGAAGAAAACCCAAATTGAAATGCAGCAGGAAACTGAGAGCAGGTGTTCTCTTGCTCCAGGATAACACACCTGTTCACACTGCTCAGGTTGCAGTAGCTGAATCAGCCAAAACTCTGGCTTTGAATTGCTACTACATGCCTTTACTCATCAGACTATCTAACTTCTTCCTGTTTCCTAAAGTCAAATCCTACCTGTATGGTCACAATTTAAGAATCAATGATGAGATCATATGTGCTGTGGAGGAGTTTTTGGAGGATCAGGATGCCACTTTTTTCTGCGATGGGATTGCAATGCTTATGCATCATTGGACCAAGTGCATTGATATCAAGGGGGTCTATATTGAAATATACTGAAGAACTGTCTTGTTTTTCCAACTCCTTCTAGGAGAGGCTTAGAATGTTTTGAATGACTCTCATAAATGACTGTTCTCAGTGAACTGAAAAAAATTCATTTTTGGAAGGATGATTCTAGTACACATGCTCATGGTCACAGCATAATTTCTTCAGATTGTTCAAGTAGAGGCAACCATTTTTTGAATAGTGGGCTGCATGAGGTACAGTACATCATGAGGTGGGCCACACTACTGAAAAAAACAAGGTAATTTTTTTTGTTAAAGATACTGCAGCCATCTGCCTTAGAAGTGGAGAAAAGCCAAGTTTTTTTTTTTTTTTTTTTTTTTTTTTTTTGAGAAAAGATTCCTTCTATAATTAAAAAAGCTGAAGTTTTGGTATAATATTATCACTGATGACCGTGTTTAACACACACTGCTGCATGTGATTTGTTTCTTATTTATTCATTTGACTATACAAAAAAAATATTTGTAAAAGTAGAAGTGTATTTAGTCTCTAGAGAAAAATAATTACCATTGATGTTTCCTGTTTCTGAAGCAAAAGATGTTTACACATATGATCTTCCTTAGTGAAAATCATCAATGGTTTAACATGCTGACAACACTGTCGTCAATGAAAAGTTACAAATTTGACGAACATTGTACATAATCAATGTTTATGTATGCGGTTATGCATGACCATGTGAGTGAACAAGTGAGAATGAAAGAAAACAAACATTTTAATAAATGTTATTTTCCTCATGAAATTAGCCATCTTGCCATTCAGAAAGCCAAACTTACCACACATGGCTTGCAGGCCATTTGGCTATGTCCGAGACAGAAACTCTTTGAAACTGACACAGTTTTCGTTGTGCTCATCGCCATCAATTTATTGGGTGCATTTTTAGATTTCAAGTGTATTTTGTAAATTTTGTTTTAAAACTGATATGAAATGACTTTTTCCTTTTCATATCTTCTTGTTAAATTTTCAAATTTTAGCCAATGATCGCAAGAAAACGTTTTATATTTGTTGTAGAGTAGTTTCACAGTGGAGGCTTGTATTTCAATAAGTCGGTCCTAAAAGGGTCCGACGTACAAAACGTTAGGAACTTGAAATAATAGTTAATGACGCAGCAATCTAGTTGTGGGGCTCATACTTTAATGTCCGACATCGACTGACTCACTCAACTCCACTGGCGACTGCTACTACTACTACTTATCTGTGGGAGAGTCTATTTACTATAGAATAGGTACGTTCCGGTATAACAATATTTTTTCTTTTTAATCGTTTCATTGAGTGCGAAAGAACATAAAAACATTATTAAGTTGCAAGAACAATAAAATAAAAGAATTTAAGAGGACATAAGATAACGATTGATATTGCATTTAAATTTTTGAAAATCAAACTTACCTCAAAAGTATAAAGCCAAAAAAGAGTTCCACAAGCAAGAAGTGTGAGAAAAGAAAATGTTAGCATAGAACTTACATCTACCTCTAACCATTTCGACTGTAAAATGATGAGATCTTGTCACCAATTTAGTAATACAGTAGTCCACCACTACTAGGAAAACCAGTTTATCATTGGTGGACCCCTAAATTTTGCTCTTGTACCCGTAATATTGTTCACTTTCTTTTTTTTTTTTTTTTTTTAGAAATTTCACCCTATTTTACCAATTTCTGGGCCATCTTCTTCATGATAGACAGAACAAACTGATCATCAGATGAGTCTTAATTTATTTTAATTACACCCCCTTTTGACACGTCTTACCTTGATCTTGATGATCCAACAGCCCAAAGTTTGGGAAATTTTAACACCTCGGCCGTTTCACACTTAATCCAATTGTATTGGTAATAATTATACATGATTACTTTATATTTCTATTTTGCATGCAATCAAAGAGTTCCTATAATATCAGACTAATTAACAGGAATTCAATTACTGCAATCAGATACCATGGATTAGGATATAAATAGGAGTACTTTGGCTGATCATGTTCAATTTGACAGGCCAACAGAAGACATCCAGAATCTCTCATAAATAATCAAAATAGCATGTAATAATTAGGGGTCACAATCGGGAATTGCAAGAGGAAGTACTTTTGTGGATGGTTAAAATTTATCATCTGTCTATATTTCAGAGATGAGGTATTATTTACACTATTTACATTATTTGGACTATTGTCCTCATCTTTGTCACCATATTTATTACGTTTCGGCCGTTGTATGCTCTGGCCTCCTTCAGGTGGTTGGAATGTCGAACTGAACCATGTATTTCGCTCACAACGTTCAAAAGCTGGATCACACTTCACAGATAAGACCACCCCCATAGAGGGGAACATGACTAAAGACTGTGTGTATGCTATCCCATGCAGCTGCGGAAAGAAATAAAGGGGAGACAGACCACCCCCTTAAGGTAAGGCTTCAAGAACACCAGAAAGCTGTAACACGAAGGGAAGTGGAAAAATCAGGCATGGCTGACCACATATGGAGAGAAAAAGGAAATTAACTTAAGGAATATGCTAGGTCACAAAAATCTCCTGAGCCAACCAAGCATAGAAATGAATACAATATGAACCAGTAATAAGGAGTACCAGAGAAAAGCAATAACAACGACAAAAATTTCAATATGTGCTCTGATAAAAAAACATGCAATGATAACAGCAAAAATTGCAATATGAGCACTGGTAAAACATGATGCTGAAGACATTAGTTTTATAATACCCAGAAATTCATACACATGTCCTCTAAGATGGCACAGTGGATAAAGGTTAGTTAGATCCAGTGACAGGACCCAAAGAATGTGAGTTCAATACCTGGTTAAGGCAGTGGAGAACTTGGAGAGGGAATTAATCAGGAGATAACTGATAACTGACATCCATTAGACATGGCATGTGGAACTAGAACAGTCTACCCCATTGAGCAAAATAAAGGGTTCGGTTCAACATTCTAACCACCTGAAGAAGGTCGGAGCATACAACGGCTGAAATGTAATAAATATGGCGACAAAATGAGGACAATAGTCTGAATAATGTAAATAGTGTTAAAATTTATTGTATAAATAATCTTCTGTAAAACCGGGAAATAAGTTGAAATTTCGGGTAATTTGCTTTTTTAGCCCCACACTAAGTATCTAATAAAAATTTCCCGAATACTTATATTTACATGTAAATTTACATGCTTAACTTAAAAATAAAGGAATTTTGATAAAATCTTTCATTTTGGAGTTATTGACAATAAAAGTTTGAACTCATTCACATCTTTACAGCCATTACTGGCATTGTTTGCATATATCTGCTGTGAAATAGACATTCACTTGTCTCAATTATTGCGCACACACTGATGCAAACAACGTCAATAATGGCTGCCATGCTGTAGCTGACAGCAATGCAAATGAAAACTAACTTTTATTGTTGATAACTCCAAAATGGTAGATTATATATGTTTCTTTGTTATTTTCAAATTAAGCATGTATTATAACTGTTTGGGAAATTTTTATTAGATGCCTAGTGCAGAGTTAAAAAGCAAATTACCCAAAATTTCTTCTGGATCCTTGGCATAAATTAGTATAATTTTTGAGGTTCTTTTCGAGCCATTATCTACAGTATATATCGCGAAATAGGGCTAAAAAATCAGGTAGGTGTTCAACTACCTATTATCACCTAAACCCCACCCACACACGCACACAGCTACAGTGATTTACTTGCAGCACAGGTCAGCCACCTTGGACTGCAAGGCCTGCACTACTGTATGCTTAAATTCATGATCTTGGTACCATAGTGGAAAGATCATCAGAAGGTTTACCATGAAAGTATTTATAGGAAAGACACGGAAGCTACGTTATGGCAGTGGGAAACTACCTGATGCTACGTCAGGACCAATAACATTGCATATTATTCTTTGTATTTTATCAAGGATCTCTAAATATACTGCAGGAGCAACAGACCGAATGTGGCAGCAATATTCAAAGTAAGACTTAGTAATATTTAAGATAGATTCTGACAAGAAAAATTGTCTAGCACATCAAACCAAATTTCCTAATGGCAGATCTAGTCATTGCTTCAATATAATCTTTCCACTTCATGTCAGTTGAAAATGTTAGTCTGAATTGGCGCAACGAGTTACTCTCTTGGAGGCTAGCACCATTCTTGTTTTTTCTGAGCCTCAGATATGAGTCCAAAATAAATTAGAGTGCAGATTACATCTACTGCATCAGTTCCAAAATTTTTCTCAGTATAAACAAGGATCTTAATTGATCAACTAATCTACTGAAATTATTACCAATCTGATAATAATTTCAATAGACTTATCGAACATCTATCCCTGAAGAGCATTTTGGAGCAAAATTCTGGAGTCGTTCGATTAAGATAAATCAGCTGGACTTTTATTAATTTCTTTTTGAATTCCTGGGATGAGGAATTATCATTATTTAATCTATTAATATTCCAACTATTGTCCTCACCTTCATTGTTGTTTTCACAACGTTTCGATCATTATACTCTCTGGCGTTCATCAAGTATATATCAATCTGTGTGATCTAAAGGGAATTCTGGACTGAACCCTTTATTTGGATAGACATACATGCCCACAATAAGATGTAGTGTTCAAAAAGGAGCTTTTCATAGGACGCGGCTTTTTGAATTACCTTCACTCGTAAGCAGTGTTTATTGTTTCAAAATGCAATGATTAGAATTGTAATAAAACCTAAACATATAATGGAAGGGAATTTATACATCTTTTTGTTCTTGAGAATTTACAACAAAAATATTAAAAACTATTCAGTTATTAGATTGTTTATCTTACTTATTATAAAACGCAGATTGTGTGTGTGTCTGTACGTTTATATATTGGATCAGATTTCCTACATTTTTCAACCGATTTCAACAAAACTTCACAGGACTACGTAAAATTACCATGTGGTGGTTCTGACAGTGCCAAAAATTGGAAAAACAATTGTTTTTGCATGAAATCAATTTGAAAACACGATTAAGAGGCATTAATGAAAGGGGGACAACTCATATCGAGTTATACTTATTAATATCGAGTTATACTTATTATAAAACCCAGGTTGTGTGTGTGTTCATTTATATATAGGATCGGATTTCCTACATTTTTCAACCGATTTCAACAAAAGTTCACTTTTTTGGCAGGTAGTGTTTCTTATTGTCTTGCACACTTTTTTCTTTATTTTCACATTCAGAATGCTTTAAAAATTCCATTCACAAGACAGTTGTTTATAATAAAATTCTATTCAATTGATAGACTCATAACGATTGAAAACAATGTTTTTGTTTGGGTTTGACCAATTCGTTTAAAACAAAAAAACAAACAAAAAAAAAACTAATTAAGACATGCGTGTCCGTCAACCTTAAACAATAATCTTTGTCAATTTTATTTTTCACTCTTTATGTTGGTTGATACTTGATCTATCTCTTACTGTTACATCCCCGGGCAATGCCAGGCTCTACTGCTAGTTTATAATAATAATTGTATATTTACAACAGTCTAAAAACTACCATATTTGACGGCATATAAGATGCACGGGTGTATAAGACGCACCCCAATTTCAGCAGGGCAAATCAAGAAAAAAATTAGTAATTAGTAAAATTATTAGTAAATGGTACTAGGCTATATTGACAACAAGGCTAATATATACCTCTTTTAATTCTCTCATCTCCCAGTTTTCCAACTTGTTACCTTGTGAACATGCAGTGGGGGAAACCAGTTTAGCCATTAACTACCTGACAATGTGGCATATAGTGCTGGGTTACATGGTACCAATTGTGCTGATAGAGTAACCTGATTATGATGTTCTTAAATAGCCTCGTCAGATCTAGATTCTCATATGGATGTCATGTCATCCGACTAGGTCCGGCTTACAACCACATCGCGTTGAAACAACAGTTCCTGCATGATCACCAAAGTTAAGCAATGTCAAGCTTGGTCAGTACCTAGATGGGTGACCATTTGGAGTACCAGGTGTTGTAAAGTTCCAATTCCAGTTGGGGTTGTTATGTCCACTTATGAACAAATACTCTTGCGAAATATATAAATCCACCTCTTATCCTCCCAGCTATAGGTTAAGTATTGTATCACTAAATCATTATTATCTAAAAAAAAATACATTCTTACAATTTAAAAATATTTTCCGGCTTTAAATAACCTGAAAAGTGTTGATAAACCATTTAAAAATAAAATTGAATCAATCAACAGTTATTTCAGAAATGCTTAAATTATTAGATATATATCCCTGTTTTCTCGGATCAATGATTAAAAATGGCCTCCAGCAGATGAATCCTCATTGAAGATATTCCTTTATCAGATCAAAGACTGGCGCCACAGAATTACAAAGAAAGAACTTTGCCAAATAACAGAATCCACGTCACTTGAATCTTTCCAACAGCCGCAGCAGCAACTAAAATAGGTAGCACATGTAGCAAGAAGGGAAAATAATTGTATAAACAGGATGTTAACTTTCCACACTATCTGAAACAAAAGGTTAGGAAGGAAAGTCCCATCAGTACTAGAAAGAGCTATAACAGTTAATGGACTTGATAAGCCTGTTTTGCCTGAAAAACTGTTTTAAGAGAAAAATTTCATAATTTTCAACTGATGGTGACACTTGACTGTTCAGTCAAGGAATATCAAATGTTTCCTGTATCGCATCATCTTATGACCAATCTGTATCAAAAGAAAGTCGTTTCCCCCCCCCTATGAACCAAACAAATGTAGTTTTCACATCAAACCCTTCACAACAATATGTAGGCTCAGACAATAGAGTCAATCAGCCATTTACATTTTTTTTTTTTAGCCCCCGAATGATTTTTACCTCAAGTATAGAACTGTATTCATGTTAGTTGTAGTTAAGAATAAGATTAAAATTTTCACATTTCTAATGAAAAAAAATAGGTGTTTAGTTTTTGAAACCCTGGTCTGAAGTTTAGTTAACATTCTCAAACAGTGCTTAAATTTTACATTTAACTGATTTAGACTTTTTCTTTTGAGATTTTCATTGCCAAAAATAGATTTAGCAGCCAATAAAAAGAAATAGAGGTCTAGATCATGGTTTTCTGACGCATCTAAACAACAATTTTATACATAATGATCGCGTCATTCAACAGATTGTTAGTAAGTTAATGCTTATATTAAGTCTGTTCGCAAATAGAATTCGCCATTGATATTGCTAATTGATTCATTGTATGATTACCTCTTTATAATATATATATATATATGTGTGTGTGTGTGTGTGGAAACATGAAAGTGGACACTGAGATCAACACAAAGTGGCTACAGTCTTTCATACTTGAATGCAATCTTCAGGCCATGTGTATGGAATTTTGGCTGCACTCTATTTGCTGGTCAATGATGTATTCTAGGTAGTAAGGTCTATTTTATTATCTTAGTTTTTTGGATTTAGTGTTATAGGCTGATGTTTTTCTTATTTTCCATGATATTTTTGGTGTATATTGGTTTTTATCTTAAATTTCTCATATTTGTTTACAAAGCAAATTGCTATTTGCATATTTACTATTTGTAAAGGATATTTTGTGTGCATAATTTCTGTTTCTAGGGTCCTTTAGTTCCTTTAGTGTATATTTTTTCTTATCTGCTGATTATACAGTGGCTTGGTATATTATATAGTTTTGCAAGCAATTTCTATTTATGAGACATTCATTCCTTGCTCTGCAGTTACAGGTGGTTTGTTGGCTATTGCAGTTACAGGTGTATTGTTGGCTGTTGTACATTTTTGTGTCATGTTCTCAGTGCAACTTTGGCTGGTTTTTACTGTGTTTCTGTTGAATATTTTGTGGAGAGGACTTCATGAGAGGAAGTGTTCATGAGTTTAATGAATATTTTTCCTATATTTGTTTTTACATTTTTGTTGGTTGGTTGATTTTATTTAGCAACATACCAACCTCTATTGGTTATCTAACGTTGAAATCTAAATATGTAACTACCTTCAACTACAGATATCTTGCACATTATGTTACACTTTCAGTGTTTTGTAGATATGTATTTTGTAGATTATAAAATGTATTGGTAATTTTATTATAAGAATGTACTGTCGATTTTTGTTGGGAGGGGGTCACTATTTACCCATAGCTAAAACCCTAACAGGTGTTACCACCCTGGGTCATGGTGAACCTGGGAACAACAGCAATTAAGAGGTGGTGCCATGCTCCTCAAAACCTCAGATCTCCTGATCAGAGGCCTTAAATTATCTGAGGACTAGTCCTTATCTCTATCTATAAAAGGCAGGATGTGTGTGTGTGTGTAAGGAATGCACGGACGCAATTTTCAACGGATTTGCACCAAAATTTACATGCACATGCTCCAAGTTAGTGGGAAGGCCAAGACTGACGTTGCATTTCCCAACTCCCATCGATAGTGGAAATAATCGATTTTTTTTCATGTTTTCATGGCAGTTTTCATGTAGTTTGTGACCATTTTCTACTGGCCAGAGTGAGAGCCAATAGCTGGGTGCCACGAATAGGCAGGAAGATTCTATTGGCCAGCATGAGAGCCAACAGCTGACTGACACAAATGTTAACTAGCATGCTAGCATGCAAAAAAATCGATAGCTGCATTCATCACAAGTGGGGAAAAATTTAAATCTGCATGGCACTTTACTCCAATTGGCTCATTCGCTTACTTAAACTCAACGTTGATTCTGATTCCGCAGAACTGTGTTGGGTGTGAAAAAGTATTTGTTGTTAACATTCTTTTTTCATTTGGTTTTTCCAGTTACGACTCCTTTTTTAAAGCTGATTGTTTTGTGTTCATTTTGTTTAGTTCTTTTTTCGTAACAGATTTAATGTTTAGTATAGAGCTTAGAAAAAATTTGCAGTGTGAGATAGGCAAGAAGTAAGGCATGTAGCAACATCAGCACGGCAAAGGGCACTCCTTTAAAAGCAAGGAAGGGCAAAAATATTTTAAGTCAAGTGATAGTGATTGCTGTATGAGTTGTACGATTTTTGAATCAAGCACGAGCAACGCCATTGCCATGCTACTAGTAATTAATATAATCATTAAATGCTACAAAAAAGAATTTCTCAAGTTTAAATCATCAAATTTTTTTATAAAACTGGATTCTCAGTTACAAAAAATCTGAATTGTAAAATAAAAAATGAAAAAACACTAAAACATTATTTTATTAGAAAAGCTTTTTATTGCTTTTATGAATAATTATGGTCATGTCATTATTATCATAATAAAAAAAAATTTTGGAGAATAATTTTTTCAAGAATTCTTTTCATTTTTTAAAAATTTAATTATAGTAATATACAAAGTTTTAAATCTTTTAAAATTCTGTATTAATTTGTCACACTTAAGTGATAAATAAAATAAAATAAAAGCTATAGTTACTAATGGTAAAGCTTATTACTAATCAGCATCTCACAACATTTCAAAAAGAATTTTGAATTTTTTTTGTATATGTATAAAAGTGTCATTTTTTGTAAATACAGACATCTATATATGACATCATCAGAAAATAAGAGCAGCAACTATAATACATTTAAAATTTATTGGTAATTTTTTAACATTTCCCCAACAAGCACCATTGTAAGACTTTGAAGCCAAATTATTTAAAAAATTTTTAATTTAATTAAAAAAAATTATATAAAAAGGGCTTTTATGTTTTATTTGTTATGTAAATTTATTATAATTATCTGCCCCTTACTTAAATTTCCCAAACATTACCTTATTGATAAATGTGTCAGCACCTTATGTAAACACCCACTTCTGTGCTAAAAAAAAAATGCTTTTCTGCAATATTTTAACCTAAAAATAAGTAATATTTGTTTCAATTCAGATTAAGCCTTAAAACAGCAAAATTTTTCTCAATGTTTCAGAAATGTATATTTTATTTTTGAAAGATTTTTTAATAAAGAGAATTATGTTGTGTTGACAGATTTGTCAATAAAAAAAAAAAGTAATTCCAATAAATTTAAATTCACTTTGGAATACAATTAATTTGAGGAGTTATTATTTACACGGTTTATATTCAAATTATTGTCCTCATTTTTGTTGTTATCACAATTCAACTGTTGTGCCCTCCAGCTTTCCTCAGGTCTATATCAATCTAGGTAACCTACGGGATGTTCTGAACTGAACCCTTTATTTAATCTATGAGGGTAGACTGTTCTCACTCCACTGCTCATATCATCTAGGTTTTAATTTTATTTAGCACTGTTCAATTTGCAGAGGTATTGACTGCCTAAATCAACCCGTATATTTTTTTACTTTACAAATGTGTAAGCAAACGAAAAGAAAACAAGAGAAACGACACGAAAATCTGTTTTCATAGCGTCCGCCTGCAAGGGGTCAAAACACGATTTCTTTAACAGCTACATTTTAGTAAGCGAGAGAATTCAAAAAGAAGGCAGAATGAACTCGTGTCTGGTATTTATAATCGACGTAATCACATGATTGGCTCCGAGAAGGCATAGACAGAATTTGGCGGAAATGTTTTTTGTCAGGTCAGGAACTAGCTCGATGCTATTCGGACGTAGTTGAGAACATGATTTAAATATTAACCGACCAATGAGAAATGAGAAAAATATCAAAGCTCTGTGATCCACTTTTTGCACAGATTTGCGCAAAAATTGACATTATTAGAAAAGTAGTAGCAGGATGCTTGCTTGCCCGTTTCCACTGAGTGCAAGTACACACAGCCCGACCCAGGGATAAGTAAAATAAGAACTAGATGCTATTGATAAACATTGTGGAACAAGAACAGTCTACTCATAACTATATAGTTCAGAATTCCCTGTAGATTACCCAGATTGATATTCACATGAGGAAGGTCAAAGGGCATAACATCGAAAACATTGTGCTAGCAACAACAAAGATGAGAACAATACTCCAAATATAAATAGTGTAAATAATAAAGTATTTTGCTTATTGTAAACATTATATTTAATCTATTAGACTGAAATTAAAACTAAAATAAAGAAAGATTTGTTATAAAATAAAATAAGACATATCTCGGCTGATTTACAGGCAAATAAACTAACATACTCAAGAGCGAGAGCCGGATGTGAAAGGGACAAGGCCCCGTCACAAAATTACCATTATCTTCGTTTACACATGTTCCTGATGCACGAGTTCCGGTCGAAAAATAAAATAATATTTTAAAGTGTTTCTATTTTTCGACCAATAAAAATGCTTCCCTCCTAATTATACTCACTCTGTTTTTCGAGCCTGTTAAGCCATAAAAAACGCCATAAAAGGGGTCACATGGAAGTACAACAGGAAGCTAGGGAAGAGACCTGTCACGGTCAGGCTGAGCGGCCAGCAGCAGTCAGCAGGAGGAGCGCCACACCAACCACTGAGAACTACTATGAGAGATCAACCCAGGTCGGAAGCCGGCTTATGAACTATACCACAAGGTAGCTGTCCCAAAACCACACGTTCCTATTGAAATAAATCACGTAAATCTATTTCTACTGTTGTCGTATTCCTTTCTTGCAACCATACGCTTGTCTGTAACAGAATTTTCATTTTTAAATGCATTTTTTTTTCTTTTTAAACCAGTTCAATAGGTATCGCTTTTCTTTGGAGCCAGTTAATGATTTTCTTGTGGGAGAAGGCCGAAAGTATGGGGCACCCAGTGAGGATTGAACTTACTCCTCAGTCAGAACTGTTATAGCGAGACGAGCATGCTAACCATTTACATCATGTTGAAGGTTTTCCTCCTTTGGGGGCCTACCTACGAAGCATGTCGTTCTTTTTTTTGCGTAATTAAAAGGTAGCTAATTTCCTTTGTCACCGTCTAGTTGTTTCCCTTAGACTTTCCCTTTGGTCAGGTTCCAAATGACAGATTTGTATTTATTTTCAAAACAAATTTTTTCATATCAGGAATTTCACCGTCTTTCTCAATCGGTCGCGTCAAAGAAAGAAAAGGTAAAAAGCAGACGACTTTTTCCATCTCTTACCGCGTTAAGCATTTGATGCATACAGTAGCGTTGACATTTTTCAAGGTCAACAAAAAAAAAGAGTAATAATAATAATTAATTATTTATTTTAATAATTTTTTTTTCTATTTTTATTTATCGTAATAATTTAAATTTGTTTTTTTTTGGGGGGGGGGTCGTTGAAAATTTGTCAGTTTTTTTTTTTTAATGTCTCTTTTCTTTAACATGCGATGCCAAAACACGAAAAACGGTCGGGTAACAATTCGGAAAAAACTGTCTTCTGCGCTTGTTTTTGAATATAGTATTATTATTTAATTAAATTATGATTGAATTTATTTTAAATTAAATTTTAATTGTGAAAAGGGAATTTTTGAGGAAAAATTTACAGAAATTTAAAAGTTAATCTTAATAATCAGCCTTTTTTTAGTTTTTATTTAAATCTCAAAATATGATTTGAAAAACTTATTTACATTTTTAAATATGACTCCAGTGATGAGAAATCAAATCGATTGAAAATTTCTGTGTAAAATTCGTGACCGGTAATAAAGTCGCAGGTTGAGAAGCGGGGGGCGGGGGGGGGAGTTCACAATTATTAATTTATGGCGGCCGGTAAATAAAGCCATCTATTTCTGTCGGGTGCTTTATCACGAGTTTATATAAATTATACAAAATTCATTAAGTAAATAAAACAATTGATGTAAACCTTTAAAAAACGTTTTCTAAAAAAGCTACGGTCACAATTCACATATTCGATATATTTCATTCATAGTTATGGAGTCCTAAGAAGGTTTTTTTTTTTTTTTGTTTTTTTAAAGTTTGCCTCCAAACCGTACGTAAACAAACCACAAAGATTGTACACTGTACGTAACAGTCTATCTTCTTAAACGAAGATAGATTTAAACTGTAAAATTTTTTTTTTCTAACAATGCTACGATGATATATTCGATATATTTCATCAGGAGTCCTGATAACCCTTTATCTTTACTTTACATGAAGAAATCCCGCAGGTGTTTTTTTTTTTTTTTTAAGTTTTAGCATCAAAACGTAAGGAATGTTTTCTAACAATGCTAAAACACTAACTAACAGTAAGTTACATATTCGATGTTATTTCAATTTCATCGTTAGGGAATCCCAGTATCCCATAAGATTAAGAACGACTTTATGTGAAGATAGGCTCGATTTGACATTTAAAATTTGAATTTTAAAAGTTCCTTGAATTTTCAATTTATTTAATTATGACTGAGGCTGGAATTTTATCCACTTTTAGTTTTTTTGGGATGAGATGCCCTGATTTTGTCAGCTGTTTGTTAAGTTTTTAAACCCTGTTTTTTTTGTTGTTTTTTTTTTTTTTTGGTGGGGGGGTTCTGTGACATTATTTTTTTTTTTAATCTAGATTCGTAAAAAAAAAATTATGCTATGAAAAAAACTACAATATTGTTTTGTTTCGAATGTTTTTAATTACCTTTTTTTTTTTTTTTAATAAAATATTCTGTACACATTTTTGTGAAAAAAAAGTTGTTGATAATTAATTATTAAATTATTGTTTTCTTTAACAAAAAAAAAAAAAGATTTTTATTTGAATTCATCTTTTTTTTTTTTACTGTTACTAAACAAACTTTTTGGACAATTCTGAAATTTTCTTAATTGAGAAATAGTGTAACCCGGATATAAGAGAGTTGTAGGGACTGGAGAAGAAGTCTCTTATATCCGGGTTTGGTCTATATGTATACATTAAACTGAAACACAGGCTCTAATTTGGGACCAGAGAAAATCTCTCTTATATCCGGGTTTTATTTATTTATTTATTTATTTTCCTCAACAGAGGTAGATAGGTTTGCCTAACATCCTTTGCCCCCCGCCCCCACCGGACTTTTGAACAGGAGTAGAGGCTTATCCCTTATTTCCTCTTTAGGATTGGGCTTCCGGTTCCTTTTCGTTCTCTTTCAATCCCAGCATCCTCTTCTTGCGTCTTAGTTGCATTTTCGTCTTACTTGGGGAGAAATGGTTAAAAAAAGAAAGAAAAAAACTACTACAGTGTAACCCGGATATAAGAGAGTTGTCGGGACCGGAGAAGAAATCTCTTATATCCGGGTTTCTCTTATATCCGGGTTTGGTCTATATACATTAAACACAGGCTCTAATTTGGAACCAAAGAAAATCTCTCTTATATCCGGGTTTCTCTTATATCCGGGTTACACTGTACATTTAAAAAAAAAAAACTTTATCTGTTAATAATTCCAAGATGTGTAATGCTAAATGCCTCAACCACCCCTCCCCCCAAAAATCTAACCAGTTTTCTTTAAAACTTACTGTTAGCACGTGTAGGGTGGTTATTCTGCATTTTTACAAAAAATCTAAATCAGACTTTTATTTTTAATTTAAATTTTAATTAGTTTAATCTTTACCTTTTTCTGTTATTGAATGACGACAAATGCATACGTTTGAAAAACAGTAAATCTGAAATTGAAATACCTTTGTGCCTACAAAAAAAAAATGGCGTCTCAAACAAAACAATAAATTAATAAATAAAATAAGGATAGTTATTCCCTTGACATCGCTATTATAATATTGTTTAACGTCATCAGTAAATGATGGTTTTAGAATTTTAATAAAAGCCAGACTGAAAGTGGATTACATTTTCTTTATTCTTTAGAAATAACTAACAAAGAATAAATAAACTAGGTACCCTCAGAGATTCGCTTAAAAAAAAAAAAAAAAAAGAAAAAAGAAGCATATATGATGAAGAAAATACCCCAAACTTAGTAAAAAAACAGTTTTATTGTCAAATTTTTGGTATTATTAAGAAGAGGAAAGACTAAGATTTTTTATTTAAATTAATTTAACAAATTTTTTTTTTTTTTTTTTTTAGAACCTTCAAACTTTTGGTTATTTTTTTTTCTCTTGCATCAGTGGGTGACCTTGTATACGCCATTGTAGTGAAAAACACATTGATTGGAAATACTTGCAAAAAATAATGTCGGATTTTAATAAAACTTTCAGGACTTATTCAGAAATTAATTAAGCAAGATCACTGAGTAATATTGAAATGGATCATTTTTCTACATAAATTATAACAATGATTTAAAATAAAGCATCATTTTCTAAAAAAAAAAAAAAAAAAAATGTGACACAGCAAGGTGCGGGTAATTTGGCTAGTTTAATTATGAATCTGATCTGGCTCTTGTAAAGATAGAAGATTGTAGGACGTATCAGGTACTTACTGGAGTGGTCCTATCTATAATTGAGTCTGCAAGTATATACACCCGGTTATAGACAAGCATATGGTTGCAAGAAAGGAATACGACAACAGCAGAAATAGATTTACGTGATTTATTTTAATAGGAACGTGAGGGTTTGGGACAGCTACCTTGTGGTATAGTTCATAAGCCGGCTTCGGATCTGGGTTGATCTCTCATAGTGGTTGACGCTGGCGCTCTCCCTGCTGGCTGCTGCTGACCGCTCAGCCTGACTGTGACAGGTCTCTTCCCTGGACACCTGTTGACTGCCCATTGTACTTCCGTGTGACCCCTTTTGTGGCGTTTTTTTATGGCTTAACAGCCTCGAAAAACGACGCGAGTATAATTAGGAGGGAAGCATTTTTATTGGACGAAAAATAGAAATACTTTAAAATATTATTTTATTTTTCGACCGGAACTCGTGCGTCGGGAACATTTGTAAACGAAGATAAGGGTCATTTTGTGATGGGGCTTTGTCCCGTTCACATCCGGCTCTCACTCTTGAGTATGTTAGTTTATTTGCCTGTAAATCAGCCGAGATATGTCTTATTTTATTTTATAACAACCCTTTTTTTTGGTGGGGGGGTATTATTCCTCAGCTGCTAACACAGCAGGGCTACAAATTGGTCTCATCCCACTGTCTCGGGGATAATGGAACATTAATTTGGGATGACTGATTAGGTTTTTGGGGGACAGTTTTTTTAGTTAAAACTTCTCTCATATATTTCTTACTTCTTGCCAATAGTGGCAGGCTTTTAATAAATGGAGCATGTGCATTCACATTTATAAAATTCAGTCATGATACGAAGTGGTTAAATTGTAAATAAAACATTTTTGATAATGACTTTAGAAACTTCTTTTAATTGTGAATAGTTGGAATGCAGTTTTTGAAATGTTGAGAGCACATTTCGTAAACTGTCTTAATACATAGAGCCCTGTTTGTAAAATTTCCTAGTGCATGGAACACAGTTTCATGGTCGTGTTAGGATCATTTTACGTTTGACTATTCCTATAGAATCCCTGTCGGCAGCTTCCAGCTCTTTGTGAACTTTGACACCAAATGCAAATTAGTTAAACCTAAAGAGTGATATTGCCTACAAGTAGATAATATATAATACAGATATTGAGCTTCTAGTGTGTAAATTGCTCTCGAGTAGTTTGTAACACATTTTATTTATCATCTCTCAGTTGCGTCTCTGTCCTTGGACAGAGTACGCTCAGGGGCGACTCTGTCAAAGGACAGAATTGCAACTGAGAAAAATTATAGTGAGAGGTGCCCAACCCTGGGGAACAGCTGCCTGGGGCCACGCCCTCTCATTGCACTAGAGAGAGGGATCGGTGCATGCATCGAGGCCAGCGCAACCGATGAGGCTGCGGGCAATATTTGTTCCTGGCCCGGGTGTACGTGCTCGGGTTCTCACCTTAAAAACTCACCTTGTGTCACAACTCATCTTAGTGGGGAGAATGAGTAAATACCTAGTGTGTAAATTACTATGAAGTGGAGCTGGGGCTTTTTAATCTCAGAATTTCGCATTTATTTATATACAGTGTAACTCGGATATAAGAGAAACCCGAATATAAGAGAGATTTTCTCTGGTCCCAAATTAGAGCCTGTCTTAATGTATATAAATTAGACCCGGATATAAGAGAAATTTTCTCTGGTCCCAAATTAGAGCCCATACTTACCTAAACAAAATAGACCAAACCCAGATATAAGAGAAACCCGGATATAAGAGACTTCTTCTCCGGTCCCGACAACTCTCTTATATCCGGGTTACACTGTAGATTCCATAATATAGGTTTTACTTAATTAGCTATTTCATTTCTCTCACTCTTCAAATGTTGAATGCAGAACTAATTGTAATTTCTATTTTCCCATCTTTAACCTATATTAATTTTATCTTATAAATTGTCCCCTGTTCTGTCACCCATGAAATAAAAATAATTGTTCGTATGGAAAATAAGGATCTACGTACATCAAATCATCTTTAAATTAAGTGTCAGCAGAAGAATTATCGTTGAACTTTTAAAAGGTAAGCTTAAACATTGATATGTCCTGGAAAGGGATATATTTGAACAAAGTAACTAAGTGGTTTTGGCTACTATAACCAAATAGAATACGGTAGCAGTAATCGACTGGTACGCATCATAGTCGCAGGTAAGAAGTGTAGATCAATGGCGTAGTCCAGTGGGCGTTGTTATAGACTTAGCTCTCAGACTAAGGCTCTCTTGACTCTCCTACACGTCCGTCTGTATTTATGACAGACACCAGCCAATCATATTCCAGTGTGGGGGAACACAGGTGTACACATATTCCATTATATCAAACATTAATTCAATACTTAAATGCAGCGATCCATTTTGAGTTCTTCTGTAGTTTATTGATGCCTATCACATCTACTCCTCCCTAACTATTGTGATGATGGCCTAATCAAGAGTTCTCCACAGGAGCTAGCTTAAATGCCGCCCGATAGAGTATCTTTTTAAACTAGTTTATAATAAAATGTGCACTGCAATTTTGGGTACAAAAAGAAAATAAGAGTTACTCCCCTTGAACCATGAAAGCAACAATAATGGCTAGTATAATATAATAATATATATTTTTTAACCTTGCATAATCTGGTAACCCTGAATCTGAGTTCAACAAAAATCATTCCCTGCACTTAACTTTTCTAGGGCTTTTGAATGAGCTATGAATCATTGAAATCGCACCAGTGGGAGCGGAGGAGTTGCATGGACACATGCATGCACAAACACACACACACATACACTGTACTTTATATATAAGATTTCATTCCTTCTTATTGTGTCTTTTATTGAAACATTTTTACATTAAGTACTAGTTTTATAATATGGCTTTTTATATAGAGCCTTCTTCACTACTATTGTTTTATTACTAGTGTACACGTCATCTTATTGTTGCTTCTAAAGGAAGCATTTTTACTATAATTATTTTATTACTAATTTTACATTATCATATTGCGATTTTGATTAAAACAGAATTTAAGCATTAGTATTTTGTTGTCAATTTTAGTCCAGTCTACTCTTGCTTTTCATCACCTTCTAACGTGCCCTCTGACCTCAAGATTAACAACATGAGAAAATAGCTTCTGACAAGATTTGAAATAACATCCCAGATATCAGAAACCTGTCATTCATAGCTATGTGGAATGCGATTTCAAGTTTGTCCAGAAGCTACTTGATTTTTAATTTCGTGGTGTTAATCTTAATAATCTATACAAATAAAATTTTTATCTGCATTTTGACAAAATCAGTTCTTGAGTAAAAGGAACCATTTAATTAATCTGTTCCTTTATTCCTACATTTCTTAGACTGAAGTCATATTTGTTCAAGCCTTTCATGTGAGGCACTCAGATACCTTTGTCTATTAAGTGATTGTCTTGCTTCAACTTGATCTTTAAATAGGTTTTGTTGTTGCCATCTTTGTCATTCTGTTGCTAATCTCTTCCTAGAGATATTTCCATTCCACTATTATATTGAACACATGAAATTTTTCCATGAAAAGATATTAAGCAGAAAGTGATTCATATAGTTTGGTTTGTTGTGTTTTACAGCATATCAACCTCAACACTGACAACTTTTCTGCCTTGGCAACATTTTGTTTTGTCAAAAATCTATTTCTGGTAATATTTTTTTTACCGAAAAATGTATAGCTGGCAATTTCATTCCAAAAAATGTATTGCTGGTAATATTTTTTTCTTCAAAAATTTATTTCTGGCAATAATTTTTTACAAAGTGTTTTTAGTATTAAAACCTATTTTTATTACTTTTACAATGCTTTTTGCCTCAGTTTCTGGGTTAACTATTTGCCCATAGCTGGGACCCTTACAGGTGCTACCACCCCGGGTCAGGGTGGACCTAGGAACACCAGCAAGTAAGAGATGGTTCCACGCTCCTCAAAACCTGACCAGAGGCCTTGCTGTTGGATGTAGTTCATCATCTTACCCTGGACACGGATGTAGTTTATCATCATACCCAGGACAGCATATAATACCTGGAGTAATCAATGTATCCTAGTTATGATTGAAGATCGAGAAAAATAAAAAGGGAATGGATTAATTAAACGGTTTCTTAGCCGTTATTCTAGTTGTGAATTCTTTATCCCCACTTTATTGAATACATTTTTGAAGACTTTTGTTACATTGTATCTCGCTATTAAAACTTTCTAACAATTGCTGTCATATTTGATGGCATAGGTACACTAGTGTTGTGATAAAAAGCAAAACTAAACTAGACTAAGACTGACAAAATATTAATGATGATGTAAATGCATTATCAAAAATGCAATAATATGATGAAAATTAGTAATAAAATTATTAAAGTGAAAATGCGTTTTTTAAAAGGCAAAAATAATAAAATGAAAAGTATACTAGTAATAAAAGTGACAATGTTCAATCTTAAATCAGCAATAATGTTTGTTTATTTAGTGGCATATCAACTACTTATGGGTCATTTAATTTTCCTGAGAGTATTAATAATTTCTTTTACAAAACATTGCTGGTAATATTTTTATTTTTATAAAAAATATACAGCTGGTAATTTTTTTATTATTATAAAAATGTATTGCTGGTATTTTTACTATAAAAATGTATTTTTATACTTTCATAGTGTTTTGACCCAGGTTAGGGGTTAAGTATTTACCTATAGTTGGGACCCTAACCGGTGCTACCTCTTCAGGTCAGAGTGAACCTGGGAACAACAGTATTTAAGAGGTGGTTACATGCTCCTCAAAACCTCTTGATCAGAAGCCTTGTTGTTGGAAGTAGTTTACCATCTACAACAATAATAAGATGGAATAAAACTAGCATTGTTATCTTATTAATATTATATCTATATTATTTTGGAGCTGTAATAATGAGTGTTTTTATCTTATATTTTATTTTATTTCCTTTTTTTTCAGGGTTGGTAAAATGTAACCTGGTCATAGAGAATACAGCTTGCAGATTCTTTGGCTGGACATCAGAGTATTTATATATGACTAATAACTTTTTTCGATGGAATTTAATATCAGAAGACGTGTAGTTGCCTTTTTTTTATTTCATTGTTTCACAGTTCCAAGAAGCATTTTCAAAATATACCAAACAATGCAAATTAAAGAGAGAAGTGAAGAAACAAAACTTAAAGGAGTAATTTACCTCTCAAAATAACATTTATACTTATGTATAAGTTGAATTTTCATTCTCAGACCTTTAATGTTAAACTACCGAGATTGACACATGTGTAGATACTACAAAAGAAAGTTTGAAATTTGCATGTGGATCTGAATTATCATATCTTTACAAGCAACTGTATTTTTTTATTGAATGAATAACTGATTATTTATAAAGTTTTAGCTTATTATTTAACTTATTCACCAGGTAATATTCTAGTTTAACTCAGATACTGATATGTTATCCTTCAAGAAATATCCCCATCAAAGAAAAACTACTATGCCCTCAGATACAATTTTGGACTACTCTTGAATAATATGAATTTTTTTACTTCTATTTTAGAAGAAATTACAAATATTGCTGGAAGTTTTGTGTACATTTTTAAAAAATTATTTCTCAAAACCATTACTGACAGACTAAAATGACAACTCCTTTTAGGATCTCTACTTTTACTTGTGAAGTTTGTGGCAAAGCTTGCCCCACAAAAAGCAAGTTAATTGCACACATGCGGACACATACGGGTGAGACTCCTTTTGCATGTGATGTTTGTGACAAAGCTTTCTCTGAAAAAGGCCACTTAAAAACTCATATGAGGAAACATACCGGAGAGACTCCATTTTCTTGTGAAGTATGTGGTAAAGCTTTTTGCTACAGAAGTACTTTGAAATCTCACAGGATAAGTCATACTGGTCATATCCCATTTCCTTGTGAAGTGTGTGGCAAAAGGTTTACTCAAAGGGGTCACTTGACTGCTCATATGAGAACACACACAGGTGAGACACCATTTCCTTGTCAAGTGTGTGGCAAAGCTTTTTCTCACAAAAGTAATTTAAATGCTCATGTAAGGACACATACAGGGGAAACACCATTTCCTTGTGAAATATGTAACAAACAGTTTTCAAGAAAGGACCATCTGAAAAGTCATATGAGAACACATACAGGAGAGACTCCATTTCCTTGTGAAATGTGTGGCAAAGCATTTTCAAAGAAGATTACTTTAAATATTCATGTGAGAACACATACTGGAGAGACTCCATACATCTGTGAAGTTTGTGGGAAAGCTTTTACTCAAAGGGTGCTTTTGAAAACTCATATGCGAAGACATACGGGAGAGACTCCATTTTCTTGTGAAGTTTGTGGCAAAGCATTTTCAGAAAAAGGTAACTTGCAAACTCATGTGAGAGTACATACTGGAGAAACTCCATTTCCTTGTGAAGTGTGTGGTAAAGCTTTTTCTAGAAGAGGAAATTTGCGAACCCATATGAGAACACATACTAAAGAGACTCCATTTTATTGTCAGGTTTGTGCTAAATCTTTTTCTTATAAAAGTACTTTGAAAACTCATATGAAATTACATGCTGATGATACATTGTTTCCTTGTGATATGTGTGGACAAATTTTTTATCAACTCAATATCTTCAAGACACACATGACAACTCATGTGTCATAAAAAAAAATCTCTTGAGAATGCAAAAGAGGCTCAGTTTTGAAGTTTGTGGCAAAACCTTTTGTTGGAAATTTTAAAGTAGAACTCCAGGCATTTTTCACCATCGGAACAGTCCTGAAAAATAACTTTAATCATTGTGAAAAGATTTCAAACCATCCCAAAATCAAAATATTGTTTTTTTTTTTTTTTTTTTTGCAAACATGGACAAATGCACCTGCAAAAAGACGCATTGTCAAAAGGATGTTTTTATCCATGGCACTGCTTTTCTAATTACTTTCACTCCTCAGCAATGGTCATTGTTTAGAATTGTAATAAAACCTAAACATATGAAAGTGAATTTATACATTTTCTTTGTTCTTGAGAATTGACAACGAAAATAAGCACTATTTATTAGTGTTTATTTACATTATGTATATAATTTATTAAAATGCTTAGCAAAACATCAGCTAATTGCTAATTAATTTGAAATTTATAAGGATTTCCTTATAGTTGGTTTATATATTTTAATAATTTAGTAAATGTTTATAAATTTAAGAATAAAATTGGTTTCAGATTTATCTCTATCTATAAAAGGCAGGATGTGTGTAATGAATGCACGGCCATAATTTTTGACAGATTTGCACCAAAATCTACATGCACATGCTCCAAGTTAGCGGAAAGGCCAAGACTGACTTTGCATTTCCCAACTCCCATCGATAGTGAGAGCCTATAGCTGGTTGCAATGAATAGGCAAGAAGATTCTATTGGCCAGCGTGAGAGTCAACAGCTAGCATGCAAAAAAAATCGATAGCTGCATTCGTCACAGGTGGGAAAAATTTAAATCTGCATGACACTTTACTCCAATTGACTCATTCGCTTGCTTAAACTCAACGTTGATTCTGATTCCGCAGAACTGCGTTGGGTGTGAAAAAGTATTGGTTGTTAACATTCTTTTTTCATTCAGTTTTTCCAGTTACGAGTCCTTTTTTTAAAGCTGATCGTTTTGTGTTCATTTTGTTTAGTTTTTTTTTCATAACAGATTTAATGTTTAGTATAGAGCTTAGAAAAATTGCAGTGTGAGATAGGCAAGAAGTAAGGCATGTAGCAACATTAGCACGGCAAAGGCACTTCTTTAAAAGCAAGGAAGGGCAAAAATATTTTAAGTGATTGCTGTATGATTTTTGAATCAAGCACAAGCAACGCTGGGCCATGCTGCTAGTTTCTTTATAAATTGGTTAATAAATATTGCATTTCGTTAGTTCTAATTGTATTAGTTTTTAGAATGTCCTATATATAAAATTATTCTTGTAAATAAATAATCTAATATATAGTGTTTAATATTTTTGTTTTAACCAAGAAAATGTATAAATTTACGTTCATCATATGTTTAGGTTTTATTCCAATTCTGATCATTGCTTTTTAAAACTAAACATGGCCGACAAATGAAAGTAGTTAAAAAAGCCATGTCATGGGGGAAAAAAATGTCCGTTTAACACTACATCTTATTGTGAGTATATTGATCCCTGTTTGCTGTTTTTTTGTTTTTATTTAATTTTTTTAATCTTTTTATACTTGTTAGATGCATAATAAAAACACCATTGAAATGTTTAGAAAATAGACTAAAAAAATAAATACTAAAGTTTTCAAAAAGAATGAATGCAAAAAGAAATGAGTTTTATTTTCCTGTAATTTCTGACAAACGTGGATAAATGCATTTGTAAAAGGTGCTCCAATAACAATAATGTCTAATGATTTTTTTCTTTTTCTTTCAGATTTAACAACTTAAGTCTTTGGCAATTTCAACCATGGAAAGATTAGCAATCACACAATCTGTTAAAGTTATCAGAGCCTATTATGAAAATGGACGTTCAAACAGAAATGCATTTCATGCACATCACAATTTTTTTGGTCAACATAATCAATCAACCAAGAGTGCAATTGGAAACAAAGTAACATTGCTGTGGAGAGATTTAGTTCCTGCATGTGATGACAAATAGAGGTGTCTGGATTTTCGGCCACATTCTCATGCACTGCAGCAAAGTTTTCACCTGAACGGCGTAAACAAGCATGCAGTGGTGTTTTCACATCTGCCAATGACCCAGTTTGTTTGAATTTACAAACAATTTTTCCAATTGCACTCTTGAAACTTTAATACATTGTTTGATTGTTAACTTTTCCATGTTTGAAATTGCCAAAGATATAAGCTGTTAAATCTGTAAGAAAAAGAAAAAAATTATAAGACACTTAAACTTAATTCACATTTAAAATCTGTCTAAGTTATTGGAACATCCTTTAGTATGATGTAGTGTCAAAAGGACAGTTTTTCCCCATAACACCAGTTTTTTTTAACTACTTTCACTTTCACTCTTTAGCAATGTTTATTGTTTTTGTTATATTTGTTTAAAATTGTTTTAAAATGATGTTTAGAATTGGAATGAAACCTAAACACATGATGAAAGTGAATTTATGCATTTTTTTTTGTTCATGAGAATTTACAACAAAAGTATTAAACACTATTACATTGTTTACTTACAAGAATAATTTTATATTACAACATTTTAAAAACTAATACAATTCAGTATTTATCATATTGAAGGGTTCACACCTTTCTAACACCTCGATACATGACTGACGAGGCAGATTTTTTCCCGCAGCTGGTTGCCATTTCTTTCTGTGGTAAACCAATTGCCATCCAAGGCTATAGAACCCGCTCTGTCCTGCTCTTTACCCATAGCTGGGGGGAGAAAAGGAGGATTCATACCTTTCCCAAGGGTATTAACATGTGAGCAAATGTAATGGATTCGAATGGATTTCAAACTTGGCTCTCCAATTCCTCAATCTGAGCTGTTATCCTTCACTCTACTGTGCCTTTTTCTAACAAGATTTCTTGAATATTCAGGCCAGTAGATAGAAATAAATAAATATATTATTTAATAAATAAATAAAAACAGAGCATCAACTCTGATATTGGTAACTATTAAGTATAATATTTAAACAATTAAATTAAAATATGTTGGATCAATAAATGAAAAATCCATTCCTAAAAAAAAGAAATTAATATGAAAATTTTTCATTCATAAATTTCTAAACATTTACAAATTATTAAAATATGTGAAGCAACTATAAAGGAAATCCTTATTACTTGCCATTTGATAAAGTTTGAATCCATTGATGTTTTGCCAACTATTTCGATAAATTAATGTTGTAACCCAGGGAAGGGTTACTGAATAGAATAATCACACAAAGGTTGGTAATGAACGATAATACTTAGGACAAGAAAAACACATATAAGATTCGCTAGCGGTGCATAGAAGTAGTAGTCAACAGCTAGAAGTGAGTCAAGTGAATTCCACAATGAATCTGCAACTGCAGAATATCTACCAACCACCCCACGCAGTCAGATGTGGCACAAGGCTGAATTGTGGGGTATCCAAGTCCCTAGGAAGGGTAGCTGTTTCTCGAGACAAGACTCTGCCCTTTGATATAGCCTAGTCTGGGGATCCTCTCTGATCCCGGAGGCAGAGAGTTTGACCAGTACAGCTGAAGATGAATCTCCAACTGCAGACCAACATACAGTATTTACTACTGTATTTATGTGAATGGGGACATACCCATTATCGTCCGTAGGTATGCTACAATAGTAATATAATAAATAAATAGTGTAGTAGATAGTATTTATTATTTTTGTTGTCAATTCTCAAGAACAAAGAAAATATGTAAATTCACTTTCGTATGTTTAGGTTTTATTCCAATTCGAATCATCACTTTTTAAAACAAGCCTTTCTGAAGAGTAAAGGTAGTTAAAAAAAAAAAGCTGTGTCATGGGAAAAAACGTCCTTTTGACACTACATCCTATTGTGGGCACGTTTATCCATGTTTGCCTATTTTTAAAAAAATAATATATTTATTTCTATTTAAACAGTTTGGTTAAATCATTTTGAATAATTGCACAAGTTTCATCCTCAGAATAAATTCCGTCAAACATTCAGAATTGTGCTGCATGCATTCATTTTCTATATAAAGAACATTCCGGCTATTCACAATCAAAGATAGTTTTAAAGTCTTCATCAAAAACTTTACATCTACAATTACCTACCTCATCACTAAATTTTCTGTTTGTTTCAAATTTTTAAAAATTCTGCCTTGCACTTTCAGTTTAGTTGATGATAAACAGAAAATATAACACTACTGTTGTTTGTTAATGTTTCATTCAAGTATATTCAATGAAAGATTGACAGAAGAAATATAATTTTCTTGCTTTGTTTATTAAAGCAAAACTATCTCTCCTTACAATTAGATCCTAATGTTTTTTTCACCTTTACTGATAAATAACATAAATATCTAAATTTAAGTCTTTCAACCTTTATCTTTAATTTTGGATTTCATTTACTAATTTAAAACGAAGCACTTAGTTTTTTTTTTTTTTTAAATTTTCATTCGAGTTTCATTTAGCACTTTAAAAAGAAGTACTTACTGTATTTCCCTGTATACTAAGATGCTACAAGTGGTAAGATGCAACCTATAATAAGGTCAATATTTTTAGTATTTAAAAAAAAAATAATAATAAAAATATTAATCAAAGATACATGGCACAGTGGATAACGGCGTTAGTTCGATCCAATGATGGGACCCAAAGAGTGTGAGTTCAATACCTGGTTAAGGCGGTGCGGAACTTGGAGAGGGAATTAAGCAGGAGATAACTGATAACTGACATCCATTAGACATGGCACGTGGAACTAGAACAGTCTACCCCGGTGAGCGAAATAAAGGGTTCAGTTCAACATTCCAACCACCTCAAGAAGGCTGGAGCGTACAACGACCGAAACATTGTAATAAATATGGCAACCAAGATGAAGACAATAGTCCGAATAATGTAAATAGTGTACATAATACCTCATCTCAGAAATATAGACGGATAGTGAATAATCAAAGATTTTATAACTTCACGTACTAGCAAGTTAAAGTTGCCGATTCGACCGTGACATTTTTTTTACTGTCACAACAAATTATTATATTCTGGACTTATTATTAACTATATGTGATTATTATTAATTAAATTTTCAACCGTTTAATGTAGTGTTATGCTTATTCACATCAGAAACACCTACTTGCCATGACGAGGCATCTCAAAACACTGTGTGTGTACATCCAATGCCCAGCTGATGTTTACGAGCTGTATTCAAGAACACAGTGTGTTGTTTTTGCATCATCAATATCACAGTCTCCTATTACTGAATGTGTCTATAATTGGTATGTTTAGATGAACAAAATACTTACAGTACTGGTAGGAAGTTGCCTACTGGTTATCATCAATCATTCCTTTATTCAGTTACCGCATTTTGCACTGCTGTGGTCACTACTATCTCTCATCCTGGGTATGACGATAAACTCCATCCGCGTTCTGAGTAAGCCGATAGAGTACATCCAACAGCAAGGCCTCCGATCAGGAGGTTCTGAGGAGTGTGAAACCACCTCTTAATTGCTGGTGTTCCCAGGTCTGCCCTGACCCGGGGTGGTAGCACCTGTTAGGGTCCCAGCTATGGGCAAATAGTTAACCCCGAAACTTGGGGTAAAAACGCTATGAAAGTGTAAAAGCAGGTTTTAATACAAGAAATACTTTGTAAAAAAAAAAAAAAAAAAAATTTATTTCCAGCAATAAATTTTTTGAAGAAAAAAAACTATTACCAGCTATACATTTTCGAGGAAAAAAATATTACCAGCAATAGTTTTTGAAAAAAAAAATTATTACAGCGACACATTTAAAAAAAAAAAAAAAAAAAAAATTATTATCAGAAATAGATTTTTGACAAAACAAAATATTACCAGCAATGAAAGTTTTGTTAGCATTAAGTAACCCATTGGGGTTGATATGCCGTAAAACAAACCAAACTGTTATACTGGAACACACTTATTCTATAGTTAATTGACTCTCCCACCTATAATAAGTAGTAGTAGTAGCAGTCACTCAGTGAGTCGGTCAGTCAGTCAGTCGATGTGGGACACTAAGAGTATCAGCGACCCCCACTAGATTTCTCTGCGTCATTACTAATTATATCAAGTCCCTAGACTACATGACACCCCCCCTCCAACCTCGCGTCCATACTGACAATATGCAAAAGAATACAGGGCATGATATTTGGAGACAGCTGAGCTGCAGGAGTTGCTGGAAAGTTAAAGCTGTTGATAGTCAACTACCTTCAGGGCTCTAATCTGGGTTTCCACTCTGGATTTACTTCCATAGCCTTTTCTGTTTTTTTTGGATATGACCGCAAGGTATCAGAGATTTAGAATCGGGGTTTTCCTTTGCTGTCAGTCTATCATCAATATTTAAAAAAAAAAAAATATATATGGTATGATCAGTCAGTCAGTTATGTGCCATGCGTGATACACACTTAAGTGATCATGTATCTTTTGATACATGACTGACGAGGCAGATTTTTTCCTACAGTTGGTTGCCATTTCTTTCTGTGGTAGACCAGTTGCCATCCAAGGCTATAGAATCTGTTCTGCCCTGCTATTTACCCATAGCTGGGGGGAGAAGAAGAGGATTCATACCTTTCCCAAGGGTATTAGTACATAAGTGAATGTAATGGATTCAACTGGAATTTGAACTCGGCTCTCCGATTCCTCAGTCAGTTATGTGCCATGCATGATACACACTTAGGTGATCATGTATCTTTCAGTACATGATTGACGAGGCAGATTTTTTTCCTTGCAGTGGGTTGCCATTTCTTTTTGCAGTAGACCCGTTGCCATCCAAGGTTATAGAACCCAGTCTGTCCTGCTATTTTACCCATAGCTGGGGGAGGAGAAGAGGATTCATACCTTTCCCAAGAGTATTAGCACGTAAGTGAATGTAATGTATTCAACTAGAATTTGAACTCTGCTCTCTGATTCCTTAATCTGAGCCGCTGTCCATTACTCTACCGTACTAATAGAATATATGGTATTTTCTTTATATAGATATTGAAAATAGCAACATTAATCACCAATAGTGTATCATACCTTAGTAAATATTACATCTTAATAAAAGGTAAATATTTTTTTTATAATCTTGTAAATAAACATTGCCAAGGGAGTTAATATTTAAAATAATAGCAGTGTCAAGGGAAAAACCATCCTTTTGAAACACTGTATTTTGCGAACAAGAAGGTTCATGTTTGCCATACTAATTTATCTCAGTTATGTGCCATGTGTGATACACACTTAAGCGATCATGTATCTTTCAATACATGACTGATGAAGCAGATTTTTCCTGCAGTAGACCAGTTGCCATCCAAGGCTATAGAACCCTGTCTGTCCTGCTATTTATCCATAGCTGGAGACGTAAGTGAATCTAATGGATTCAACTGGAATTCAAACTCAGCTGGTCTGATTCCTCAATCCAAACTGCTATCCATTACTCCACCCTACTAATGGAATATATGATATTTATTACATATGAATGAAAATTGTAGGTTTATATGTCTGGAATTATTTGTATCTTTTAACAGTGCTAAGAAGCAGGGAGATTTTGGAGTTTATTTTTCGGAAAAAGAACGCATCTTAGAATACAGGAAATTACAATGAGTTTTATTCGTGTGCTCCATTTATTTAAAAGTGAGTACCTCCATTTTGTCACTGAAAAAAACCAGCATAGCATGATGGGAAAAAAGTCCTAAACTTAAAAACAAAGTTTCATCATTAAAATGTTTGTTATTTGAGGAAAGACCAAAGTATCTTTTTATTATTTTTCTTACATTTTTTAATCCTTTCTAGCACATTTGAAATTTTAAATAAATCTCTTGGGTTTTTTTTTATGTCACCAGTCAGTATAATATTTATAATTAGTGTTTTAGCACCTTTTTTTTTTTTTTTTTTTTTTAGGTGAAAAACATTGATTTGGAAATTCTTGCAAAATAATTGTCAAATTTTAATGAAACTTTCAGGACTTATTCACAAATAAATGAATTTATTTTTTAAGAAAATCTTGTTAAAAAATTTTTTTTTTTTACCTATGTTACCTCCATCATACTTAATTTCATGAAATTTAAATCTCAAAATTGGTTTTTATTAGTTAAAAGCAGGACTCCTTGGAGAAAGTAAATCATCAATTTTTTTTTTTTACATTTCTCAAAAATCTGCTCCAAATATTAAAATAAAAAATGCAATAAAAGTATGACATTTTTTTTAATTACAAGCTTTTAATTGTTTTTATAAATAAGAATTATTAAGGACACTGTTGTCTTAAGAAAAAAAAATTTTTTTCAATAAATTTTTACAAGAATTGTTTACATTTTTTAAAATTCTAATAATAATAATTTATAATATATAAATCTTTTAAAATTCTGCATTACTTTCAGCCAGTCAGGTGATATTGTTAAGTGAAGATTATATTTACTCAAGAATTGAAAAACTGAATATGAAGTATTTTGCACCAAGATTTTAAAAGTAATTTTTAAATTTTTTTATGTATATAAAATACAGAGGAACCTCAGTTCTCGAACGTCTCATATGTCGAACAAATCAGTTTTTGAACACAAAATTCAAGATGAAAATGTCTCGGTTATCAAACAAAATTCTGGTTCTCGAACAACATAGCCAAACTGAGTTAACCCAAACGGAATCATCTCTGAGTCGACTGCCGTATTGTATACATTCGTGTGTTGTGCTGTGCTTTTCTTTTCCAATTTAATTGTACTGTGACTTTTTTCTCTCTATTGATTCCTATTGAACATTTTGGGATATAAACGGCCTTCAGGAATGAATTTGTGAACTGAGATTCCACTGTATTACGTAATATGCACATGTTTGAAAGTATGGTTGACCATACATGACATAATCAGAAAATAAGAGTGATGACTATAGTAAATTTAATTTCAACATTCCTAAAATTAGATTATGGAGAATATGTGCCAACATTTTTAAAATTACTGAGTACTTAAAAATTATATAAAAAAGGCGCTCACCCATCATTCTCTTAAATTATGTTTTAACAGATAAAGTCTCCATAGAACAACAGTAAAAGTGTTGAAACATTTTATCATCACTTGATAAACACATAATCACCACTACTGTTTGTTTTAAAAATCCATTTCTGTTATTTTAAACTTAAATACTATTTTTTTTTAATTAAACTTTAAATCAGCTAATATTCCCCAAATAAAGTTTCCGAAAAGTATATTTTATTGTTTGGAAAATTTTTAAAACCGAGAGTTAACTTTTGTTTACAGATGTGTCAAAGTATGTCAAAAATGGCTGATTTTCTGAAAGCGACCAAAAAGTTGAGATTCCAATCAGTATAATTTCTATTTGAAATACACCAGAGTATTTTGCTTACTGGAAATAGTAAATTTAATCATTTAACTTTCAATTAAAGCTAAAATGAAAGCTTCAAGAATGCTTTTTCATTTTTAAAAATTCATTTTAAACCTTAGGTATCAAAACTGAGTGAAGGTACTTAAAAAAGCCTGTAACTATTGGTAAGAAGTAAAAAAAAAAAAAATTTTATTTTAAAAAAATTAGTTGCTTTTAGAATATAATAGAAATTTATTATTTTATTTTAATCACATCACCAGACCGGGGAGGCGTGTGAACAGGGCGATAACCTAATCTATCTACACTTATTTTGAAAAATATTCTATTGCCTTAGCGCTGTCCCAAAATAAACCTAACCATTCATCTTAAACTAAGGTTCTATCATCCTTGTGACAATATTAATCTCAAGCCCTGGTTTGAAGGATAACTTTGAAAGTCAGTTGCAAAGACTTCACTGGTATTTGTTTGATGTATAGCAAAAATTTCATTTGCAGTATACAGTTGGACTTCATTATCTGTGGAAAATGGATTCCAAGGTTCCTAAAGATGGTGAAATTCCCACATATTCAAAACTTTTCACCAGGTATTTAAAAAGAAAATACTATTATTATTATAAGTTATTCTTTTTGCCTTAAGTCAAGATTTTTTCCTTTTCTTGTTTAAAGAAAACACTTTGGCATATTAGAATTTTTTGCATTTTTTTTTTGTCAATTGTTAGCATTAATAAAAGAATTTCCCATTATTAAATTTAAATTAAGTGGCACATGTATTACAATACATACTTTGATATATTTTGGGGGTCAGTATTATTTCAGCCCATTTGATGATAGAATGGGTGCAACTCCCCCCATTATGAAATAGATTTAACATATGAAAGAAACCAACTGTAAAAATGTATTAAATTAAACAAAACCCATTTAGTACAGTGTAACCTAGATACAAGAGAGTTGTCGGGACCGGAGACAAAGTCTCTTATATCCGGGTTTCTCTTATATCCGGGTTTGGTCTATTTTATATACATTAACACAGGCTCTAATTTGGGACCAGATAAAATCTCTCTTATATCCGGGTTTCTCTTATATCCGGGTTACACTGTATTAAATGAACAAAACCTTTTCATGTTTTCTCCTCAGAATCTTATAGCTTTGAAGACATTTGAATTTCCATATTTTTTTTTTTTTTTTTTTTTAAATTTTCAGGATATTTAAAAAAAAATTTCTATCCTTTATTTTTTAATATTTTTCATTGTTTTTGTTTAATAAAAGTTTTGGACATGAAAGTTTTGCTGACGGGCCAACTGCGGATAAGTGAAACTGCAGATGGTCAGATTCTACTGCCTGCTTTTTATTTGATAAAAACTGTTGAAACATTAGAGACATTTCTGTGATAAATTATTCTTTTTAAGAAGCCTTATTTGCAAATGTGCTGCAGGTCCCTTTAAATGCATTACTGATGAATTTGTTAACTGCTTCTGTTGCAAATATTTATCCCGGTTTTATATTCAGTAAGCCCTCGTTATTTTATGATATTTATATTAAGCTAGCAGGCATCTTTACTTGCCATTGTGAGTTTGGATATATGTTTAACCTTCATGCCTGCAAAAAAAAAAATGTATCAAAAGAATGCTAATTCCCTTGAAACCACTATTACTGAATACGCTTTTGACTCCCTTGGCAATGTTTATTGTTTTAAAAAGCAATGATTAGAATGATTAAAAGTTGGCAATGTTTTATGCCTGCAATAAAACAATGTTTCAAAAGGACAGTTATTCCCTTAACACTGCTATTACTGTATACACTTTTGACTCCCTCGGCAATGGTTATTGTTTTAAAAAGCAATGATTAGAATTTTGATAAAGCCCAAACATACGAAGGTGGATTTATATGTTTTCTTTATTCTTGAGAATTAGCAAAGATATTAAACACTAATTTTATTTACAAGCTTATGCGAACCAACTATAATTAAACATTTATTTCTTTTTACTGCTTTATAAAGAAATAAATATGAAAAAGAATTTTTTTTTATTCATAAATTTATAAAAATGGCAGGAAAATTTTAAATAAACACATAACAATGAATAATTATAATTATTGTAAAAATGCATTTTCCAAGCACTTCTTGCATTTGCTCTCACTACAAAAATTCACTAGAAGTTGAGAGCATTTATTTCTCTTACACATTTTGATAATTTTGTAAGGACTGTTATTCCCTTGATGCCACTATTACTGTGTAAACTTTTGACTCTGTCAGAAATGTTTGTTTTAAAAAGTGCTTAGAATTTTAATAAAACCCAAAAACATAAATGGATTTATACATTTTCTTTATTCTTGAGATTTGTTCAAGATATTAAATATCATATACGGAGGAACCTTGGTTCTCAAACGTCTCACATGTCAAACAAATCAGTTTTCGAACAGAAAATTTGAGATGAAAATGCCTCAGTTATCAAACAAAATTTTGGTTCTCGAACAACATATACTTCCACATATTTTTATAACCTTGTAAACAAACGTTGCAGAGGGAGTCAAAAATGTATTCAGTAATAGGGATGTCAAGGGAATAACCATCCTTTTTGACACATCATTTCTTGTGGGCATGAAGGTTAAACATTGCCATGAGTTCTTCTCAAAGTGGCTCTTATTTTTCAGTAATGAAGCAGGCTCAGTGTGGAAATAAGTACCATGTGAGTACTGCAATATAAGTTTTAATAATTATAGTACCGTTGCACCACTGATTTTTCTGGCACACTTGGTTCAAGAACTGCACCTGATTATCCGTTTTGCCAGACTAAGAGAATATCATGCAATAAGGGTTGATTCCTTGTACCATTCCAGAAAGTACCTGACTCCTTGCTTTATCTTTACAAGGGTCAGATTAGACCAAAAATAGAGTATTGCGACAATGTCTTAGCTGGAGCTTCTCAATTTACCCTCCCCTTTTCAGTCTTGATAGAGTTCAAAATTATCTCCACGTGTTTTTGTTTAGGGGAAAGGTAACTTATTGTCCATTCTACAGCCTATTTCCCAGAGGTGCAATATGGGAAGCCTATTGTGACTCTACTGCTATTTTTATGGCAAATGCTCAGATGAGCTCCAATCTTTAGTTTCGACCTTTACAACTGGGACTAGCCATGCTACTTCCATGGAATTGAATCACCCACATTTCCTCTATATTCCATTTATAAGGAGGAAGTTCCACTCGTCATCTTCTCGAGAACTGCTACTTTGTGGAACCAACTTCTGAGCGGATGCTTCTCTGAACACTACTTAATCGCTTCAGAGTCCCTGGTTAATTATCTTAAGACATTGTCTTCATTTCCTTTTATGTTTATGTCACACACTTCATTCAGTTACGCACTACCTTGAGTGGCGCTTGATCCTTGAACTTTAATATAAAAAAAGTAGGTAAACATGAACATCTGTACCCACAATAATTGTTTGTTTGTTTGGGTTTTATGGCATATCAACCACTGTGGGTTATTTAATGCCAAATCCAGTTTTTTTATATATATATATATATATATATATATATATTTATTAAAGACATTTTTATGTTTAACGTTCTTTTTATAGATACAAGTATTTAAGTAAATGCTCTGTTTATAATAAACAGTATTAAATAACATTTACCGGCCTGAATGTCCGAGAAATTTTCATAGAAAATATTATTTCTTTGACAGGATTCGAAACTGCATCCTATAATGGAACCGGTCATTTACGCTGACGTGCCTTAATAAATGTTCGGCCACAATAGTATAGGATGCAGGTTCTCGGACATTCAGGCCGGTAAATGTTATTTAAT
>CAHIKZ030002190.1:1245000-1262500 GCA_903632075.3 Acanthosepion pharaonis
TTTCCTAGAACTAAATTTAAAAGACTTATCAAGCGAAAAAAAAAATAACACACTCATACCACAATAAAAATACAAAACAAGTGCACATGAAGTAAAGTTAAATACAACCTACTAAAAATACATATACAGTTAACACAAACACACAGACACGTGCAGGTGAGTAATGTGCATGCACGTTTGTATGTATATATGTATGTATGTATGCATGTACATACATAAGCACACATGCAAATACTCACCTGCACAAACACACACACACACACACACACAAATCCAACTATAACCTAAATTCACTGGTTAAAACAATAGCAATAAAACAGAGATCAATGGAGAAGGTGAGGAAAGAATAAAAGAAAAAAAAAAAAGGAAGGAGAGGAGGAGGAGGAGAAGTCAACAACCCATCAACACCCATCAAGCAAAAAAAAAAAATAACACACCCATACCACAATAAAAGTACAAAAAAAAATCAAGAAATATCAGCAGTTTAACTCTGTTCTGACAAGTAGTCACATCAATATAACTGAATTTATACGTGCGTATTTTTATCTCCCCACCCCCAGTTTTAATTCTGACGATATTCAGTTACCCCCCCACTGGGGCATCATGTGGCACATGGCCGGTTATTTAATGTGGGATTTCCGAGCCCGTGGGCTCAGCCCCAAAATATATCCATTGAACCCGTATAAACAGGTTCAGAGCCGGTTTACCTCCCCAAAAGAGAATCCACCCTTCAACGTAGCCTCCTTCGGGTTCCTCCCTGCCCGAAGGCAGAGAGTTCAACCGAACAGCCGGTCAAGAGTTGAGTTAATTCTGACATTAAAAATATCTTAGTCGGAATTTAGAAAAACAAAATAAAAAGTTAGACACTGTCGGTATTGTTAAATATAACTTTTAAAAAAAAAAAAAATATATATATATATATATATATATATATATATATATATATATATATATATATATATATATAGTTTGAAGATTGCAGTGGAGCATGAAACAGACTGTCACCGCTTGGTGTTGATCTCTGTGTCCATCATTATATTTTTAAATTTACATATGCTCTATCTCTGCTATTGAGTACTTTTGCTCATAAATACAGCATACCTTAAAATTATTTTTATCACATATTATGCCCTCTCCAGTGTTTAGGCCCGGGAAATGATTTTTTTTTTTTATGAGATGTCAGCAGTTGCTCATGTAGCACATCTCCAAGCCAGGCGAATGCAACTTGAGTTCCCGGAACAAAATTGAAACACAGCATTAGACTGTCTTAGGGACTCTGCTTCCGGATTTGAATTCAGAGTTGTCCTTTTCCTAGCCTGGTTGACAATCATGGCTACAGAGCTCAGACTGCCCTACTGTTTACTTAGAGTTGGAGGTTTGGAATTCAGAGTTTTTCCTTCCTCTAGACTGGTTGCCAACCAAGACTATAGAACCCAGTCTGTCCTGTATTGTTACATTGAGTGCTGATGTTAATAAAAGAGTGCTCAATGCAATATAACAGAGCTATAGATTATATATTAATAAATATACATTTTTTTCCTCAGTGGTGGCATGAATCGAAGTTTCATGTGCAACACAATCTTCAGGTGAGATAAAGACTCTTTTTCATTTCTGCATTTTCAGCGAACACATCTACAAGGTTAAGCTCTCGTGGAAGAGTGCATCTTCCCATTTGTGGGTGACGCCAAGAACGTTATACACACATACACGTACGTACGAACATTCACCAAAATACAAACACAAATGTCAATGTCCATTGTAAATTTTGTTGTTTAATACATATATTTGTTGATATATATATATATATATACCCAAGTATATGATTGGTGTATACGGAATGAATTCCAATAACCAACAATTACTATTCTTAAAAGAGTGCTCAATACAGAGTAGAGCAGATATATGTTATATTTTTTTAAATAAATAATATTTATTTAAAAAAATTATAACATATATATGTTATAAAATCACTACAAAAATAGCCATTTTGTTTCAACACCTCCAGTGTCTTATCAAGTGATGATGTTGAGTGTAATATATATATATATATATATATATATATGAATGAATGAAGAAATGTGCTATATTTATGGGATATAGTGCTCAATATCAGAGATAGAGCGTGTGTAAATATAAAAATGAACATAGAAGTCAACACTTAGGCGACAGTCTGTTTCATGCTAGATGCAATCATGATTGCATCTAGCATGAAACAGACTGTCGCCCTAAGTGTTGACTTATATATTCACTTTTGTGTGATATATATATATCTCGGTCTTGTTGGTTTTCTTTACACTTCTTTATGGTGAATTCAATCTCTGAGTCCGCCATGTTCTTGTAGTGGACCTTCCAGCAGGAATAAAAGCACGTGTTCCTAATTCAGCAACACGTAAACCCATGGGTCCACTACAAAATGAAATAAGGACAACTATGAATTTGAAACCTGGGTAGATAGAACTGATTAGGGTGGGGATACGTAGTCATCTAAAGGAAGGAAGACCCTGACAGGAAACTAACCCTTCCTCAGGTAACAGATGTTGGGAATGTGGCCAATGACCCTATCCTGTGGAACAATTTGATTACAGAAACTTCAAAAGAAGCCTTATGTAAATGAAGGAACCAGGCAGATAGATAAATAAATAGATTTACGTACACACTTCTTTCAAAAGGTGTTTTTTGGGGCGTATCTTTTTAAGAATATGTTTATTGAACACCCTGCTCACTATACAATCGAACACATTTACTGCATGGTTAGACAAAATGGCAACAATCTTTAAGGACAACTTTCAAGTTCTTGCATTCACGGAAAATCTTTTCATTGCAATCTTAGAGACTTTAGGGTAGCAGTTCCCTTCTAGGAAGATTTGCAATGGATTTTGCCTCACGATATTTGTCCATGATATACTGTACAGCCGACTTAAGTACTGAAAACTGCTTAGCTACTGTCCACAAAGTAATTCCTAAATTACAAGCATTTACAATTCATCATTTATAAATTTGTCATTATAAATTTTGTCCATGTGTAGTGGACTGTGGCTGTGATGTTGTTGAGTAGACGTAGAAGAAACACGTGGGTTCAGATTTTCCTGCTAGCCAGTCCAACTACACGAGAAAGATTAAGTCCAAAGAATGCAAAGAAAACAAACACAAGACCGATAAACAGATGTATACAAATATATATATATTAATAACAAGTTACATGGAACAGTTACAAAGGACAAAGTGTGTGTGAATATTATATATGTGTGTGTGTATTGTACTTAGCGTGTTCCCAGCATTTGGGAAACGCTATCTCTGTGAGCGCTTACATTTGCGAGGTGGTAAGGCTGAAAGCCCGAGGAAAAAGAGAGAAAGAGGCGAAGGGTCAGCGACTATTTATAGCCAGGGAAGAGAGACCCCTGGTGAAAGGGTTAATGAACTAAAGGAGGAGTTAACTCCGACACATGTTGTCCTCACCTTTATATAAGTAGAAACAAAACAGCACAGCCTGTACTATTAACGGCATTTACTCGTTTGGCTGTGTGCTTGAGAGCTTTGTCCTATAAAAAGCTTAATTGTCATGGCAGCAACACTAGTGTGGTAAAGTTTTGGTCTTATATTTACACTTTTGCACAACCAGAACTCCATCAGGATTTAATGAAGCATAAAAAATTTTAGCCCCAGGAGGTTATCCATTTTCTTTTTTAAATCAATTCACATGATATTCCACGTAAATCTGAGATGTATAGGATACAAATCCTATATTCCAACAAATGACTAAAAAAACACAAAGTAGATTTGCACAGCCGCAAAATCGGATCAAAACGATTAAAAACAGATTTCACAATAAGGTGTGAAATTAATTTTCTGACCAATGAAAGGAGGCGATTTGCTAAACCAAAAAAAAAAGATAACGAGCCAGTGTGAAAAAAAAGTCAACAATAAATAGAGTTTTCAAGTCAGTCGCTAGTCAGTCAGTCAGAGAAAGGCGCAAAGATCACAGAAGATTGACAGTAAATTTCATCACTGACTCAACCCGACACTAAGAGCCGAAAGTGGATTAGGAAAGAACGACAACAACAACAAATTTATAACTGACTCCAAAACAATTCATAAGTACATTTACCTTTATTCCTCATTCACACTCTCTTTTTTCCAACTTAAATTGATCGTCCCTTTTTCATTTGCAACTATACAAAAACAAAAGAAACAGACATTACTCGGCTACTCTGTTGAAAGACAGCGAACACAGACATTTTTATCAAAATCACATTTTTGCTTAAACGAACTAAAACATTAATCCTTTTTACCCTATTCACAAGATAATAAATATACAATGTTCTATTTTCTACAAACGTTCCTTATCGGGTTGTTTCTTCTTGAAATTTGCATTGTATTTTGTGGGTAGGGTATCCCGTATTAAATTCTCCTTTAATCCGGGTACGCTGAACCCCACAGATGTATGTCCGAATAAAATCGATCACTCTAGAACCATTAGTTCTATATTTATTGTCATTTACCAGTTTTCACATGTCAGGTTTGATGACGTTTCAACTCTTGTTGAGGTACTTATTGTTAAATATAATGTGACAGCATAATTGTCTTAGGAAAGCAATTTTATTAAAACATGAGGTGATAGGGTTAAAAAAAAAAAGCATATATACAGTGAGAGTGGTGAAGGAAAGAGAGAGGATGATGTTAAATTGAATACATAATTTTGGAAAGAATCAAAGACTGAAAACCAACTTGAAAAATAAGAATAAATTTAAAAATACCGAAGTTGGAACCATGAGGATTTGAACCTGAGAATCCTAAGTAAAGGGGTCAGAAAACATGTTTGAGTGTGTTGCATCATGCATGTATCCGACAGGAATTTTAATATATATATATATATATATAAAAAAAATATTAGTGGTAAATATACATATGCAAAATATATATACATACATGCATACGCATACATATATATTTTTTTTGAATAAAAAAAATTCCAAGAGGAAGAATCCAGGTAGAACTCAATGTCCAGGACAGAGTAAGGATATAATAAAAAGGCTTAAACACTAATATTCCATGGTCATAATTTATTCCATTGGAATCGTAAATACGATCCAATTCATCAGACCTACAAATTCAAAAAGAAAACGGAAAAAAAACAACTCCGGAATTAAAAATAGAATTTAGACAGAGTGTAAGTATGAGAGTGGTGGACGAATGTTAGAGCTAAAAAGAGGGGTAACAGACGAGAGAAGGTAAGGGATTGAACTTAACAGAGAGAAGTTTTAGAGAGGGGAGTCAAAGACGGTTTAAGTGAGAGAAATATGAATGTTGTCAGATGTCTAATGCATTAAAGATGTAACCGGAAAGGATACATTTTGTGGTGACATACACACGTGTATTTACGATTCCACTGGAATAAATTATGACCATGGAATATTAGTGTTTAAGCCTTTTTATTATATATATATATATATATAATACTAACCTAGATTGTATTATTCTTCAATCTGATCATATTCATACATAATTTTGCGGATAGATAAAAGAATTTATCCTACCCTGGACATCTTCTCTCGCCTTTGATCATACTGGACTCACGAGCAGAATCCTCCATAAATATGAATTGCTGGAATGTACAGACAGAACCCAGTGCCGGTTGCCAGCTGTGTTAATTAGCTCGTCATGTGAAACACACCTGAAAAGTAATTTTGCTCCCACCACAAATGTCCTAGCACTGGATGATGGAAATGAAGCGAGAACCAACGTCCTTTTTTTTTCTTTTTTACCTTACAATACCTACCAGCCATGTTGAAATAATGTAGTTCCATTGGAGAATTTTTATTTTATTTTTTTAATAAATTGTTCTCATTGAATATAATTCTGCTCAAGTTGTCTATTCGGATGAAGACATTATCCACCCAGTATCCAGACTAAAAGAAAACCACAGCTGTGCAAGAATGGAAGCATATCCGAAACATTCACTGTAAACATTTTTGCCATAGGAAAACTTGCCTCAGGAATTTTTGGCATATAGTATTTTTGTCGTAAGACAATTTTTCCGATTTTTTTTTTTTTTTTTGATAACCTTATCTTGAACGTCCTTTTTGGAGTAATGTTCAATTTAATATGTGAAGTAGCTTGTTATCAAATATATATGGATGTCTTTTTTTACAGGGTCAAATATCAGAAAAGAAATTAAAAAGTAAACATTTACTTAAAAAAAAAAAATCAAAGAAATAATTTAAAATGTGTGCAAATTCCAAGCAAAGCTTCGTAAATAATGTGTTTTTTTTTGTGTTGGACTGTAATGAAGCATTTTCCGCTGAAGTCTTGAATTGATATTGTTATGGTCCGGTTCCTTGTACCACGGTGATAGTCCAAGGTAGAACCAATAAAGAAGAACTCGAACACAGGTATGGAATAACACAGATATATTACAAACAGGAATATATACAGAGAAGTAGAAAAGTGTTAGTATGATCAATCAGGTTTAGTAGTAATTGTCTGAACGCAACTCTGTTTCGGACTGCCTCTGACAGACTCCTGACGGACCTCACTCCAGACTTCAGACTGAACTCGCTCACTCTGACTGACAGAGAGACTCCCGACGGACCTCACTCCGGACCGAACAGTATTTAGTCAGCCCCCCCACCACCACGAGGGCATCATGTGGCACAAGGCCAGTTTAACGTGGGATCTCCGAGCCCATGGGCTCAGCCAAAAATATGCCCTTTGAACCCGTATAAACGGGTACAGGGTTGGTTTACCTCCCCGAAAGAGACTCCGCCCTTCGGCATAGCCTCATTCGGGTTCCTCCCCGCCCGAAGGCAGAGAGTTCAACCGATCAACCAGTCGCCTGACTTCGGACTGAACTCTCTGCTTCCTCCTGAGGCGCAGTATTTATTACGTATGGAATAGTCCATTATGTTATTATGGGTAAGGTCCCATAACAGATATCAAAATATATTTTCTTCATTTGTACTGCATCTCCTCAATCTAAATCACACTTTTTCTTTTTTTTTGCTAATGTCTCTTCCTTTTTCAAATACCCAATTAGTTTACACAAATTTGGGTGCATGTTAGTCATGGAGCTCTGTACTGCATTTTGGAAGTCTTCTAGGCTGTTGTTGGTTGCCAGATATACTTGATAACAAGCTACTTCGCATATTAAAAAAAAAAAATGCTGCAAAATTATCTTACGGCAAAGTTTTCTATGGCAAAAATTCCCGAGGCAAGTTTTCCTACAGCAAATATGTTTACAGTGAATGTTCCTAGAACCTAATGGAAGAAAGTAAATAATTATTTTTCTCTTCTTGCTACGAACCACAATACAATCCGCTAGACAATATAACTGTAAATATTACCACAATCCATGCACACACACACACCTAGCAAAGTTACCCCAGGCATGGGTGTATGTTAATAAAAGGTCTAACAGAACAAAAATCATGAAGCTAGAGATGGGTCTTGCTTACATTTGTCCGGCTTTCACTTGAGCTGAAAAGGTAGAAAGATTTCTCATTTATACCTGAATCTTAATGTATCCACCCTTTTGAGGGGGTATCTTACACCTCTGCAGTGGTACAATCATCATATTCTAAGCTCAACTGACAAGGCAAGCATATAATGTTAGAACACACTGTAGTTGGCATAAGTAAAAAAGATCATCATTATCAGTTCTCTGAGGGCAGAAGAAACTGGCAATCTTCTCTAGTCTGAACTGTTGGTGGTGACTCTCAGGGGTTCTGGCATTGTCATGTCTGTCCATTCTTTTCCGAAAAGCTTAGGGGGGTACAAATGTTCCAGGTTCTCATGCTTGTACTCTGCGTTGGTGCTTGTTTTGTCGCTCCAGTCTCCCATTTGTCATGCCTATCCTGGAGTGAGTCAATGCGGACATTGTTGATCTGGGCCTCGACTGATCCGGTTGGGTGTCGCTTTGATTCTTCTTCCTCAAGATCCTTTCAGTGGGCTTTTACATGGCATGGTGGCGCCCATCTCCTTTCCAAGAAACAAGATAGCATGGAGAAAATCGAATGAGAAATGATATGGCTATATGACTAGGTTTGAACTCTGATTGGTCATTGTGCCAAAATAAGTAAGGCATTGTCCATGTAAGACGTGTTCCCATCTGGTTGGAAATTGCTTATTTATTTCTGATTGAAGCTACTTCTTTAACATGTGTTGAATATAAAACAAATTGACCATTATCATACTTATTATAAAACCCAGGTTGTGTGTGTGTGTGTGTGTGTGTGTTTCATTTATATATGGGATCGGATTTCCTACATTTTCAACCGATTTCAACTAAACTTCACTTTTGTTTTTTTGGCAGGTAGTGTTTCTTATTGTCTTGCACATTTTTTTCTTTATTTTGACATTCAGAATGCTTTAAAAATTCCATTTACAAGACAATTGTTTATAATAAAATTCTATTCAATCGGTAGACTCATAACGATTGAAAACAATGTTTTTGTTTGAGTTTGGGTTTGACCAATTCAGTAAAAAAAAAAAAAAAAAAACAAAAAAAACTAATTAAGACATGCAAAAGCGTCAACCTTAAACAATAATCTTTTTGTCAATTTTATTTTTTCAGTCTTAATGATGGTCGATACTTGATCTATCTCTTACTGTTACATCCCCGGGCAACGCTGGGCTCTCCTGCTAGTAATAACTAAAGCAACAAAAATAAGCTGAAAGATAAACTAGTAAGAAAAAAAAAAAAAAATCAATAACTTAAGAAAGTCTAACATAATTTGTCTGAATTTCTGGAATGAGCAGTTATCACTACTTATATTATTTACACTTATGTGTGTGTGTGTGTGTGATGCACACTCTGAATATTGCCAGAGTTCTTGTTGTTTTCAGCTGTTGTGCTCTCTGGATTGACAAGCACCTGAAAAGGGCAGAGAGAACAGTAATCAAAACGTTGTGATAATAAGATGAGGACAATAGTTTGAAGTAGTTTCCAGGATTTTTTCAAACAGAAATATTTCTCAACAATCCCAGGATTTTTGTACATAGACCCAAAATTTTGAAACTTAGAAAAGTTGTATTGTTAAAACTCAACAAGAACAAGTATGTACCAGATAGGATAAAGTCCAATCTATGTTAAGAGCAAAAGCTTACCATGAATTGTCTTTATACATCCACAGCTATGGATTAAAGAGTAGGAGCTTTCTCTGGAAAAAAAAATCATTGTTATCCACAAAAAAATCTTAATGCATAATTTGCAAAAAAATAAATAAATAAAAGAATTAGAAAACTTGACCTTCATGCCTGCAAAAAATTAGAATGTCAAAAAACGTTTTCTTCCTTTGAAACCACAATTATTTTAACTAACTTTACTCCTCGACAATGTTTATTGTTTTTAAAAAGCGATGATTAGAATTGTAATAAAGTCTAAACATATGACGGAAGGGAATTTATATATTTTCATTGTTGTTGAGAATTTACAACAAAGATATTAAACACTATTAGGTTGTTTATTACAAGACTAATTTTATATTTACAACATTCTAAGAACTAATAGAATTAGAATTAAATGCAATGCAATATTTGTCATTTACCAATTTATAAAGAAAGAAATATGAAAACAATTTTTTTTATTCATAAACATTTACTCATTTATTAAAATGTTTGAACCAACTATAAGGAAATCCTTATTATTTACCATTTTATAAAATTCAAATCAATTGGCAATTAGCCGATGTTTTGCCAGCCATACCACTAAATAATATAAATACTGTATATAAGCAATCTCATAAATAAATAAATAAATAAATAGTTTATTATTTTTTTGTCAGTTCTCAAGAACAAAGAAAATGTATAAATTCACTTTCATATTTTTAGGTTTTATTCCAATTCTAATCATCACTTTTTTTAAAACAAACATTGCAGAGGGAGTGAAGGTAGTTAAAATAATAGCGGTGTCAAGGGAAAAACTGTCCTTTTGACACTGTTTTTTGTTGTTGGCATGAAGGTCCAGATTTGCTGAAGAATTATTCTTACAATCCAAAATAGGTTTTGGCTTTAAATAACCCACAGAAGGTTGATAAGCAATAATAATAATAATAATAATAATCTTTATACTGTAATGAAGTAGAGATATAGACCAATGATAACACAAGACTTGAATCTTCAATTGTTTCACATTACATTTTATTCAATTCCTGGCTTTTTCAATAATTCTCAGCCAATGTGCATGTATACATGTCCATGGAGCCCTCGTTCAAATGTGGTCTGTACATTGTCATCTGTGAAATCTGAGACTCTCCATTTACAGGTGGACATGAGCTTATGGGCATATCACGTTGAAACACAGATTCTCGTCTAATTGCCAAAGTTAAGCAATGTTGAACCTGGTCAGTACCTAGATGGGTGAAAGCTGGGGAATACCAGGTGTTGTAAGCTTTAATGTGTAGATGGTGTAATGAATAAAGGCTCGGAATGAGAAATCGTAGAGTCAAGTTCGAATTCCAGTCAGGTTCGTTATATATTCACCTACATGCAAATACCCTTGGGAAAGGAATGTATCCACCTCTTCTCCTCCCAGCTATAAGTTAAATAGTAAGACTTATCAGAAAATCATTATTATCTCCACAAAATTATTACAATCCAAAAATGTTTCATTCTCATGCTAGCAAGCCAGAGTATAGTGATAAAAAATGCAAAAAAAATAAAATAAACGTAAATGCTTCATTCAAGAAGGTCTCTACGATTTTTCCAGTTGAAGTAGAGATAATTCTCAACAGTTCTACAATTTTTGTACATAGACCGCAAATTTTGAATCGAGACTTGAATCTTTCCTTGCTTAATGTTATAGTTTATTCAATTCCTGATTTGGCCAATGTGTGTACACTGTTCCAGAGCCTTCATCCAAACATTCTCGACTGTGATGCTGGCAAGATTCTCCATTCACCGCTTGGGTCGGTGTTTATATATCTTTCTTTGGTATACGGCTTGTTCCCATGCTTGTAAGCCAGGTGATGCTGTGAGATTACATGATTCTGCACTCAGCACCTGGCTCCTTTGATGGCTTGGTGTGATATCGAATGCATAATCTATTCTGGCATGAGGTGAGGTGAGACACACACACTAAAATACTGTTGGACAAAAAAAAAAAAATAGAGAAAAGAAACAAAATGGAAGACTATCTAGAATTTCCTTGACAATAGCTAATTGCTTGACCAGTATAAGTTGTAAGTACAGAGCTAGTCTACTTACTAGCCAACATGTGAAGAACAGATAGAAATAGATTATCGTATTGTCAGCATGTAAAAATAGACTATTGCCATGGCTATCAAGTGTAAACATGTAAAAATAGATAGAAATAGCCAATTTCCTGGTCAGCACATGTAAAAATAGAATTGAAAAAATGCCTATCCAGTATATGTGAACATGTAAAAATGAATATGAATAGCCTAATACCTGGCCAACATGTGTAAACATGTAAAAATGGAAATGTCTATTGCCAGGCCAACATGTGTAAACATGTAAAAATTGAAATGTCTATTGCCTGGCCAACATGTGTAAACATGTAAAAATTGAAATGTCTATTGCCTGGCCAACATGTGTAAACATGAAAAAATTGAAATGTCTATTGCCTGGCCAACATGTGTAAACATGAAAAAATTGAAATGTCTATTGCCTGGCCAACATGTGTAAACATGTAAAAATTGAAATAGCGCATTTCCTGGCCAACACATGTAAAAATAGATATAACCTGGCATGGACATAATTAGAAACCATCTAAAACTTGTCTGCCAAATGTAAATGTAGTAGAATTGGTATGAAAATATAGGAAATTTTTCCTTTATCTTTTGTTGAATTTTCCATTTTTGCTTTTTGACTAATTCAGAAGGTCAAGTGCTTTTCTTGTATAATTTTGCAAAATATTACACATTGTATCTCAGGCTTTTATTTATTCTGAATGTGTGTCAAGATCTAGCAAATTTTCCCTCCGATGTTTTTTCATATGTGCATCTAGCATAGACTTATAAGGAAAGTTTTTCCTGCACACTTCACATTGGAAAGCTGTCTTTTCATCATGGGTCCTAACATGTCTTTTCAACTGAGAAAAAGTGCTAAAAGCTTTATCACATTGTTCACATTGAAAAGGCGTTTCCCCTGTATGGATCTGCAAATGGTTTTTCAAAGTAGATTTGTGAGAAAATGATCTTCCACATTCTTCACAACGAAAAGGTTTCTCTCCAGTATGAATTTTAACGTGCATTTTCAAGTCACCATTCTGAGAGAAAGCTTTTCCACAAACTTCACAACTATAGGGTTTTTCTCCTGTATGTATCCTCAAATGTATTTTCAAACAAGTGTTTGATGAGAAAAATTTTCCACATTCTTCACAGTAAAAAGGTGTTTGCCCCGTATGAGTTCTCACATGGGTTTTAAAAAAAGTCTTTTGAGAGAAAGACTTCCCACATATATCACATTGATAAGGTGTTTCTCCTGTATGCAATCTCATGTGGATTTTCAAGGCAAATTTGCGAGTGAAAGCTTTCTCACATAATTCACAGGGGAATGGCTTCTCTTCAATATGAATTGTCATGTGTGTCTTTAGGTGTGTACTTTGAGTGAAACCTTTACCACAAATTTCACAATGATAACGTTTTTCCAAGGTATGTGTTCTAATGTGGCATTTAAGTGTGCCATCTTGAGAGAATGTTCTTTCACACAAACCACACTGATATGGTTTTTCTCCAGTGTGTGTTCTCATATGGATCTTTAAGGTAGATTTGTAAGGATATACTTTTCCGCATATATCACAATGAAAAGATGTTTGTTCGTTGTGTGTTCTTGCATGCTTTTTTAATTGAGTCTCTGTAGTAAATAGTTTCCCACAATTATCACATTCAAAGGATGGTTGCTCATCTCTATGAGTTCTCATATGTACTTTCCAATCAGAACTTTGAGAGAAACCTTTGCCACATTCATCACAATGGAAAGGAGTTTCTCCTGTATGTGTTTGCACGTGGATTTTTAAAGACGACACATGAGCAAAGGCTTTACCACATTCTTCACAACTAAAAGGTGTTTCTTTGATATGTGTTAGCATGTGGCTACTTAGAGAAGACTTGCAAGAGAAAGCTTTTCCACATACTTCACAAGAAAATGGCTTCTCCCCAGTGTGACTTCTCATGTGTATTTCTAGGTTTTTGTAATGAGAGAAAGTTTTTCCACATATTTCACATCTTTCCTCAGTGTGTATTTTCATATGGCGCTTCAAGCCAGAACTCTGACAAAAGCCCTTTCCACAAACGTCACAGCAAAATGGCTTCTCCCCTGTGTGAGTTCTCACGTGGACTTTTAAGCCATACTTTCGAGAGAAAGCTTTTCCACACAACTCACAGTGAAGGGTTGTTTTTCCAGTGTGCTTTTCAACCTGTTTGTCTATATCAGTCTTGCTGATTAATGCCTTTTCACACATGTTAGTTGTTTCTTCATCTTCTGTTGCTGAATCATCATTCGAGGAAGAACTATTTGCAGATGTTTCTCCTTGTAACTTCATAGTTGAGTGTGTTTCTGATTGTGCAATAAGGGATGAATCACCAGAAAATGGTTTTCTGCAACTAGGATTATTATATTTCTCATCAGTCGAAGGAGAATCCATATTTGAATGCTAAATGACAAATTCTGCACCAAGATCTGAAAGTAAAAACAAAAAGTAAATATTTGTTGCTTAATAAAATTCTTTTTCCTCATTTGATTAAATCAATGTTTTCCAATATTCTGTGACCTTGTCGCCTTAACTGAAAGTTAATGGTATGTTTTTTTGACATAAGAAAATATACTATGCATTAATCCTAAACAAAATGTGCAAATTGAACCTTGGATAATGTCTTCAAAGTCAAAAAGTGTTTTATTTCTTCAAACTATGCAATAACATTTTTTACAGCCATATCACATTGAAACACGGGTCCACGTACAATCACTGAAGTTAAGCAAAAACATGCCAGGTCAGTACCTAGATGGGTGACTATATGGGAATACTAGGTGCTGTAAGCTTGGATGTGAGGGTGGTGCAATGGATAATGGCTCAGAATTGGAAACTGGAGAGCAGAATTCAAGTTCCTGTCACATTCAAATAAACTTGCAAAAGGTATAAATACACTTCTCCATCCCCGACCCTCCCAGCTTTGGGTTAATTAGTAGAACTTGTATCAGTAAAAATCATTATTATCTCCAAAGAATTTTTTACAATTCAAAAATAGTTTCTGGCTTTAAATAACCTGCAGAGAGTTAATGGCCTGTTAAAGACAAATCAGTTGATCAATCAATTTACAATAACATTCATAAAAAGTACATGCTATTTGGCCTTACCCATTTTTCATCTTTTTTGTTACTTTCAAAACATTTTGGCCATCTTCAGTCTATATACATACGTCCCAGCAGCTGAAGTGTTAACTTAGGAAATTAACACAAGCATGGACAAGGGAATGAGAAAAATCTACCTGTGTGGATTAAATTATGATCAGAAAAAAAGTCACAATTTTGTTTCCTGGCTCAGAAAATAGTAACATGATAAAAGCCATATTTATCATAATTATGAGTAGTGACAAGTTCTCAGCCCAACCAAGAAAACTGACCAAGAGCCATGAAACATCCATGCCATTCCACATATTCACTCCAAAGTTCAACACACTAAGCACCATGCTGTTTAATCATTGACATACAGATTTTGGGAGGGGGGTCTGGTTGAAAGATTTTCATCAACAGTTCTTACAGTAATAAAAGAAGTCATCTTTTCATAAGGTTGAAGAAAAAAGTCACACAAAAAAAGGTTGAGAAAAAAGTCATAAAAAGGTCACATTTGATTTATCCAGAGTGGACTTGTCAGGAGAATAATGGCAACTTAGTGGTGACCCTAGACTGCCCAGAAATGCTGGGTAAGAGCCTCATCACCAGATGCATTTTAAAGTCATAGCTAGGGTGCATACACATACACACATATAATCTTAAGTGTATTTGTTAGGTAAAGATATAAAGATATTTGTAAAAATAAAATGAATTAATTTTCCTTGTTTAGAAGAATTTTATAGGCAGAACACTGACAAACACCCACTGAACACTAGTGGCTAAAAAAAGAATAATTTTTACTTTGTGTTTTAAAAAATATGACTTGCAGTTTTGAAAATATACACATTTTAAAACTGAGATTAAAATTTACTTTATTTTTTTAATATCTAATTTTAGAGATATGTGTGTGTGTGTGTGTGTGAACCACAGAAAAACTGTTTCACTGTTTTACAGCTGATCAATGTGGCTACACATCCGATCGCTTCAATTCAGGATTAAAACCTGACTGATTTGGCATCAGTCGGAGATTCTAACCCCTAGGCTATCGAAGCCTGGCAGGTAAAATGGCAAATTTTGCATATTTATTTTTTTCATAAACATGCCAGTGACCTAGAGAACTCAATCCAATTTGGAGAGTCTTGCATTATCAACATGTAATGGTGGCTGTTTACAAATTTGCACTTTTCTCCCCACAGTGCTTGCCTGAATTAATTATTTTTCAGGAGCTAATATTGTTATTTTATATGTTATTTTTAATGGATACTCATATTTGAGTAGATTCTTTGTTTTTATTATTATTTACATCTACTGGTAGATTTAATTCATTTATATATATATATATATATATATATATATATATATATATATATATATATTATAAATTAATTGATTTAAAATATGGTTTTTCCGCTACACAGTTCTAACCATGTTTCAAAAATGGAAGGTCCGAATTTAATTTAATATCTATAAGAACACCGGATTATATATCTTACTGTTCTTTCTTTTTATTTATTATATATATATATATATATATATATATATATATATATATAGATGGGCAGTTCAACCAAAAAACGACTTTTTCGGTTTCATCTCTACGCCATGAAACCGCATCAAAATTTTTACAAAACTGAAATTGTTCAGTTTTGTTAAGTGCTCACTACTGAGTGACCATATCCAAAGAAACACTAAAAAGACTAAAATTTAATTTTACAACATTTATACCATTGTAAGAGAAAAAGATTGAACAAAAATATATTAAAAACATTTAATTGACTAGTTTTTATGAAATAAATGGGAAATCTATTTGTTTATAAAAGAAATGAAGAAAAAAAGGAAATACAACAGATATGACACTTGGAAATCATAAAATGTTTTCAAACAGGAAAAAAGGAAAATACGACATGATGCCTGAAATCTCTTTGTTTCAGTTAAAAAAAAAAAATTAGGGTAAAATTAAGTTAACAACAAAATAACGAGTAAAAATAAAAAATAATTGCCAGTTTAATCTTAATGTTAAATTTTATGAAGTCAGATTTTTTTAAGGTAAGGGTAATTGTTTTCTAATAAGCCAAGTATGCCAATCATGAAATAAAGTTGTTGTAAACAAGAAAAAGGAATGAAGATTTTTTTTTTATAAATAGATTTGTTTTTTATCTAGGGAATGCACCTAAATTAAATATTAAGAATAATTAAAATAGTTCTTAATTTCACTTTTAAAATGTGTATATTTCCAGATATGCAAGAGTAAAATTGTCTGTTTTCTACAAATAAAATTATGTTTCTATCTAGCAAATACACCTAAAATTAGATATTAAAAAAATAAAGTAAATTTTAATCTCAGTTTTAAAATGTGTATATTTTCAAAACTGCAAGTCATATTTTTTAAAACACAAAGTAAAAATTATTCTTTTTTTAGCCACTAGTGTTCAATGGGTGTTTGTCAGTGTTCTGCCTATAAAATTCTTTGAAACAAGGAAAATTAATTCATTTTATTTTTACAAATATCTTTATATCTTTACCTAACAAATACACTTAAGATTATATATTAAAATGATTAGAATAGTTTTTGATTTCAATTTTAAAATGTGTATCTAAAAAAAAAAAAAAAAAAAAATAGGTGATACTCACAGATTTGGAAATATACACATTCTAAAAATGAAATTAAAAGCTTTTAAATTATTTTTAATATTTAATTTTAGGTGCATTCGCTAGATAAAAACAAATTTATTTATGGAAAAAAATAACTCATTGATTTTCCTTCTTTACAAGAAATTTATGTGCAAAAGCATTGGGAGATGTGTGTATATAGAGTGGTTTATGATATATACACATATCTTCCAATCACCCACTTTCTATAATCAAACAGATACCAAAATCAATTAACCACAGGCTTTCTGACAATTCCTCCAATGAATCCATATTTAACAAAACTAAGAAAGACTACAAAACAGCCCTAAAAGATAGTGGATCCCCAGCAACACTCACATACTCACCCCAGTACACAAAAAAGGCCAACAGGAAAAGAAATATCATATGATTCAACCCACAGTACAGCAAAAATGTAAAAACAAATGTAGGAAAAATATTCTTCAAACTCTTACACAAACACTTCCTGGAATCAAGCACCCTACACAAAATATTCAACAAAAACGCAGTAAAAATCAGCTACAGATGCACCGAGAACATGGCACAAATAATAAAAAAGCACAAC
>CAHIKZ030002190.1:1265000-1282500 GCA_903632075.3 Acanthosepion pharaonis
TAGTACAACCACTGATGGCTTCTGAACAGTCTTATCAACTCAATTTCACCCACAAGACTTGGGTCAAACAGTAGTATGGTTTCCAGGCAAGTTTTGGTGATGCCAATTGCTGGGATCATCTCTGCAGTCCAATATTATCAAAAAGTTACCACTTTGACAAATCAGCCACAGAGAAATTTGGATCCGGATCTCAAAATTGGAATGACAACATTTTACTCTCTCGGCCACATGCCCAATAGATATATAGTTATTGCTGATGTAGGAATCAACACTGCATATGTTCTGATGTTCACAATGAGACAACTGAGTCACCATGCAATGTTGATTCTTATTTTTTTTATTTATTATTTTTTTTTTAACATACAACATGTGTAAGCACGTGCGATACCCTATCTTCATCTGCCACCAACTAAGGATGATATCACGGTTTCGGTGGATATGGTGGCACTGTCACTCCTGGCGCCACCAGCAGCATTTGCCACCAGACAGAGTATGAAGATAAGCAAATTGATTGTTCCTCTTTGTAAATTCTTGTAATTTGGGATAAACAAAACGATTGTTCCTCTTTGCAGCTTCTATCCATAATGAAAGTTTGATATTTCCTGAACGCGTTTGCTGTTACTGATTTGCTTGTAGAAATTGTTATAAACGACTGTGCAAATATTTCACTTGCTAACGTTAGGTCGTGATGTTGCATGCATATATATTCACCTTGTTGATAAATACTTGGTAAAGTTTAACATTCATAACTGAAAAAACACCCCCCCCCAAAAAAACAAGAAAACAACAACTGTGTGCCAAAAGAATTGTTTCTTTCTGTTGACACTGCTATTACTCAGCAGTTTTAAAAAGCTATTTTTAGAATTTCAATAAAACTCAAAGCATATGAAACTGGATTTATGCATTCTCTTATCTTGAGAATTGACAACAAAAGTATTTAAACACTATTCTTGTAAATAAACAGATGAATAAAGTGTTTAACATTTTAGTTGTCAATTCTTGAGAGAAAAAAAGTATCCAGATGCTTGCAAACTATTTTAGTGAATATTTGTGATGAGAATAAATAAAAAAAAAAACACCCGAAAATTTTTTTTTTTTTTCAAAATCTATAATTACAGTTATTCATCATATTTTTCTGTTTCTTCAAATTGTTTTGTTCTCTTGTTTACAGATATTTTTAATGCAAAAATTTATTTTCATATTTCTTTATAATTGTTACTGGTTCATATATTTTTTAGAATCTTATAAATATAAAATTATTCAGAATCTTATAAATATAAAATTATTTTTAAATAAATGATCTAATAAAAAATTTTATTTTTTTTTTCAATTCTTGAGAAGAAAGAAAATAATACATAAATCTTGGAGTTTTTATTAAAATAATAAATATTTTTCTGTTTCTTTAAATTGTTCTGTTCTCTTGTTTAGATATTTTTAATGCAAAAATTTGTTTTCATATTTATTTCTTTATAATATGGTAAGTGATAAATATTGTATTGTCACTGGTTCATATATGTTTTTAGAATCTTATAAATATAAAATTATTCTTGTAAATAAACAATCTAATAAAATAATGTTTAATTTTTTTTGTTGCCAATTCTTGAGAAAAAAAAGAATAATACATAAATCTTGGGGTTTTTATTAAAATTCTAAAAATAGCTTTTTATACAAACATATATGCTAATGGAATATAGAGTAATAATAATGTCAAGAGAAAAACCGTCCTTTTGACACACTGTTTTTTTTTTCCAGGTACGAATGTTAAAATTTGCAAAATGCTTTAGTTCTGATGTTTAGCACACTTCCACCAAAGAGGTAACAAATTTTAATAACAAATATTTATATATGTGTGGGTGTGTGTGCATGTCAATGAATTAGCAAAGTAGAATAGTGCCTTTAAACACAAATTGGCAAAACCTGAATAAACGTGCCTGCAATAAGACAATGTCAAAAAAGAGGGTTTTTCCCAGAACACCACCTTTTTAAACTACTGTCACTCTTTGGCAATGTTGTTTTAAAAAGCAATGATTAGAATTGGAATAAAACCTAAAAATATGAAAGTGAATTTTTACATTTTTCTTTGTTACAAAAATAATAAACGCTATCTCCATGTTTGCTCACAAATCTTTCCGACTCTCAAAATATACATACAATATCAGTTTCATATCGTAACATAAACGACGCAGCACTGATAGATTTTTGTTTATTAATGCAACAGATTTTATTACTTACACGTTATTTTTAGTGGATAGCTGTACAGTGGGCGATAGAGAAATTGTATAAATTAAACAAAAATGAAAATAACACTGATATCTCATTTTAACAGATGTATTTATCAAAATTACACAAAAATATCTTGAAATACTAAAGAGTAAATTTATTCAATAAAATTGGCATTTGCTTCAACCAGAGTTTTCAGATGACTTCGGAATCACCTGCAACTCTTTTGGACGGTCTCCATCTTTAAGTTGGTGAATGCTGATATAATCCTTGCCTTCAGTTCATCTTTGATGTTACAAGGAGTTTTGTAGCTGTCTCGCTCAACTGTAGCCCGCACATAATAATCAAAGGGGTTGCAGTCTGAGGAGTTAGGCAGCCAGATGTAAGAGGTGATGTAGCTGGAGAAATTGTCTGACAGTCATGACTGGGTTCTCCTGCTTGTGTGGCATGGTGCAGAGTCCTGTTGCTAGATATAGGGTCTTCCAGCAGCCACCCTCTTGACCCAGAGCAGCACTACCTCCTAAGGCACTTGATGTAGGCCTCCATGTTGAGTTTGAGGCCCTCACCAACAAATTCATGTGTTCTTTTCTTATCAGAACAATCAGAGTGAGTTTTCCAAGCTGCCATACCTTCATAATCACCATTAGAGTCATCCAACTCTTTCCAAATTCTCTGCAATGACCTCGGATTGACACCCAAACATTCTGAAATGTTCGTATTGGGGCTTCTGGCATGAATGCCAAGCAGTACTGCATGCTGTTTCCAAATTTTTGGCTGAGTGAATTGTGTCATAGTGCTCTTTTTCTCATAGACAGTAACCCAGCTGACCTTATTGTACTGTGCAGTTGACAAAATCAAAAACAAACAACATGTATGTACGAAATTAAAAATATAAAATGGCAACAATTAGCTCATCACACCCTGTATTTAAGTAGACATACCATTTATTTATTAAACAGTATATTTATTTTTGTCTACCAGCCTGAATATTTGTAAAATCTTATTAAAGAAAATATGCACTGTATGTGTGTGTGTGTGCATGTTATATATATATATATATATATATATATATATATATATATATATATATATATATATATATATATATATACACACACACACACAAAATGGGATGCAAGTTTGACCCCCTACTGGGGAATGAATTTTCTTTACTAACCTTTCTTGAATGTACAGGCCGGGTGATGTTTAATTTAATAAATAAAAATGGGATGTCTATTTCAAATACAAAATATTCACTATAAAAACATTTGAAATATTTTTTTTTTTTTTACAATGATGTTCACCCTGTACAAGGCCCAAGAGCCACTCGAGGTAGTGGGTTACAGACAGAGTGAGAGGCAATACTCTAAGAAGGTGATAATGCCAGCAAGGCACAAGGGGACTCCCAAAGTGAAAGAGAAGGAAAAGACTTTACCAGAAACTGAAAACACAATCCTAGACAGGAAACAAGGAATAAACCTCTACTCCTTGTTCAAAAGATAGGGGACAAGTTTGAACTGGATGATAGGCAAACCTATCTATTTATATATTTTAGGGATGGATTTTTCTTTTATTAATATAATATTTTATGACTTAAATATTATTTTTAGTGGATACCCATAATTGTGTATTCATGTCGGTAGATGATAATAAATAAATATGTTTAATAAATAAACAGAGCGTCTACTTAAATATAGGTATCCACTAAAAATAAAAAATAAATGTAGTGAAAATTTATATATATTTTATTTATCTGTTGCTTAATTATTGAAACAGAATTTTTTTGCGTTGATAAATTTTCACTACTCATTATTTTCTTACTTAAACGTTATTTTTAGTGGATACCTATATTTAAGTAGACGCTCTGTTTATTAATGTTTTTAATTATTAAACATTTAAAATATATATATGTGTGTGTGTTTCAATAATTAAGCAACAGATCTGTTGCTTAATTATTGAAACACACACACAATATATATATATTTTTTTTTTTTTGAAGAGGAGAATGTTAAAGAATACCGAGAAATGCCATGCTAAGTGTGTTGAATTACAGGATGAAAATGTGGAATAGCATTGCATTACCATTTCATAGACCGAGGTCGATCTATCTTGGTCAGGCTTTTCAGCACTCCTTCGAATATGAAGAAGTTTCAAGTTTTGTTACCTGTTAGGCAATCCATACCAGAAAATAACTGATCCGTAGGTATGTATAGATAAGGAAAATTTATTTTTAAAAAGTGGTGGGGAGGAATACCATATTTGATTGTATTCGACTCCCAGGTTTTTCATGAGCAAAAAAAAAAAAAAAAATAATAATATTCTTCTATCAACAATTGCTGCGTTATAGTCAAATCAGTTTATGGAGGATGTTATTGTTAATGTTCAAATATTTTGTCTAGATAGAATTAATTTAACTATTGATTAGAATAAACAAAAATTACGTCCTGATCATCTGGTGGCCTTTTTGAATTTTTTGTCCATTCTTTATTTAAGCACACGCACTTGAAGGAAACTGACCACAAGTACACCATGGGATATTTTTTTTTTAATGCTGTTTTATTCTTTGATGGTCAGCTTGTTTAAATATACAAATTTACAAATAATAATAAATCCACTACTCTTATAATTTCCATTTCGATTAAACTAAAGCACGATTTTTCGCATTTTTTTCTGTTTTCTTTACCCCGTGAAAAATCAATTTTTTAATCAATACAAATATAAAAAAAAATAAAGAACAACAATGTTATTTTATTGCTATAACAAACCAAATTCAACGAAAGATAATTAAAAAAAGGTAAAAATTCTTATTTAAAACTCACCTTTATTCGTTTTTTTGGTCTTCGAAAATGTACGCAAATATTATCGTCTGTCTGGAATATCGACGGGCGTCAAATTTGAACGTAAAATAGAGATGTATTATGATTTCAACCAGAAAGCTTCCCCTCGCTAGATTAGCTTTTCTTTTCTTTCTGTCAACGAAATAACATGGAAAACAGAATAATGGTACATTTTAACGAATTATCGAGTCCCTGAAAACAATAGCAGTTCCTTAGTTTTTGACTGGGAACATGAAAAAAAAAGGGAAGGACATTTACGGTGTAACATAAAAACTGTTCCCAATGAAAGCGATAGTCAGAGTCTGCAAGCTGTCGACTTTATTTACCAATGAAATTAATTAATTTATTTAGTGTATATTTTATCAAAACCGATACTGTTTGAAAACGGAATAAAAAGTCTGTAAAAGGATATAATAATTTGCAGTATTAGCAAGGAGAATGGATTGGAAATAATTGGAAGCAAAGTCTTTGGTTTTTTTTTAGGTACCGCCAAAAAATATGGATGCGTTTTTTGTTTTTTTTTTCGTTTTTTAGTGCTTCACAAAATGAAAGAAAAAAAAGACAAAAGAAAAACGCGACCCCTTCTTTTTAAAAAGATTTACCAAAAATCAGGGAATATAAACTGATTAAAATGATATTTTCAGCACTTATTCAATGATGTATGAATTGTATTCTGAATTTAATTACATTATTATTAGGAAAAAAAAAAAGAGAAATATATATTTGTTGAGGATCAGTTGAAAAACCGAACCCCCTCTTCCATTTCGATTCTACGTGACTCTTTTTTTTTTTTTTAAATTGGGAAGTCGAGGACAAATATTTTTCTTTACTTTTATAAAGAGAAATCCATTAAGTAATTTTTTTTTTTTTTTTTTAGTAAAAAATTCTTTGCAATATCAGATCAGAAAATCTTGGAAATACAAAAACCAAAATAAATTCAATAAAAAAACTCAAAAAATAATTTTATTGAGAGTTGGTTTTGCATTTTAATAAAACTAAAAAAAGACATTATTATTTTCTTTCAGATTTGACAGGGGGTGTATATTTGTTTTTGAATAATTTTCTTGTAATTTTTCAGTGAGATTTGAAAATTCTCTCATTCGCTGATAACGTGAGATAACGAAAAAAGAATAATAATAATAATAATAATAATAATAATAATAATAATAATAATAATAATCAAACAAACAAACGAACAATCATGTGTTCGAAGAATCGAAAAATGTAAAATTTGATGCCATTTTCACATCAGATATATTTTAAAAAGAATTTTATTTTATTTATTATTTCCACAGTTCTTAGATTATTATTATTTATTTATTTATTTTTGTATGGAAGATCAAATATGAGAAAATTCTGAATCACTACACTCTTGGTTGGAAGATCACAGTCATTATCATTGTGTTTTAATTAGTTCCCCCTCTTCTTTTAGCACTTCCTTTTTAGTTTAAATACTTAAACTCAGAATAATTATAAAGATCTCATTTTGTGCAGATAAATATGACGTCAATAGGTAAGAATAAAAAAATATAAGGAATGAATTAAACTGAAAAGTATCATTTAAACATTTAACAAGTTTTACATTCCTTCTTTTTTACTTCTGCGGTAATAAAACATAATTAATTCGTCTATGTTTCATAAAACTAAAAGCGTATAGAATAAAAATATATATTCTTCTTAAACTATTCCTTTAATAATGCTAAAGTTAAAGATAATTTATTTTTAAGCATAAACAATAATACCAATTTCTTGATTATTACTCTGGGTCAGTGCGAGGGTCTCCTCGTAGACCCAAACGAATCTATGATAAGCCTCCCGCCCCGAATCTCTACTTCATTCACAATTTTCATAAGGCAGTATGAATTTTATTGTAACCTAATTATGCACAATAATTGATCATATGCAACTAGAAAAATTGAAAATAAATACAATGTATCTAAATTTTACAAACTAGAGACTAAAGAGATCATTCCATTGTCGTGTCCTGTCAAGACTCCCTCATTTAAAAAAAACAAAAACAAAAACAAGCTTAACTAGCGTTGTTATAAGACTGATTCAAGATATAAACAGACGACAAAAGCTAGCGTTTCACGGCCCAGAGTCTATGATCATATTGCGAAGCGCGGGAAATGCAGCGATCCAGAAGAGACGACCGAACATGCCTTCACTACGCACAAGTCTAACCGCGAAGGGATCTTGTCGCTCGGATGGAGTCTGAAAATGTAATGTACCTCGACGTCTCCTATGTATGTGATAATGTGGGCCCTCCATGGGAGGACCTGAAACGCATGTTCCTCACACTATATTGGCTATAGCCAGAATAGTCGTGTGGAACACCATGCATGGAGATATGCTGTCTCACTATGACCTGATTGCATTCTCCAAATATCAACTCAAGGTGAAGATAAGATGTGACAAGACGAGGAGGATTTCTTGACAGATGTGTGGCGTGCTAATGAGATTTGGTATAAAATTGTTAAGAAGGCTTTGGTGAAGGTTGCGTTTTTGATTAGCACATCACATTTAAATTTTACAAAGAAACACAAAGAAGGAATAACAAGAGATTATTCAGTAATCAACAATAATATGTATTGAAAAACAAGCGAGTACAACAATTGTGTTTGGTGAAACAAAGTTAAGAGGAAGTAGTTCTCCTTGTACTGATGTGAGATTGTAAATATGTGTTAAAAGAACTTTCTTGTTTAAAATGTTCAGAGTTCAGCAATATGTGATAACTGAGTTTAAGTATGAGAAAGTTGTACAAAAGAATGATAGAATTCTGAGTTGGTTACTTGGCTTTTTGGACAGACAGTTCACAGCGTAGTGCAATTATAATTTTGTGCCTGTGTGTGTGAGTAGAAGAATGAGAATTCACGTACCTGGAGATTTACTGTTTCTACTACTGTTCTTTTATTTGATTTTCGTGTTATTTATACTTTCTGAATAGGCTCCAGGAAGGAGAGCGGGAAAAATATTGAAAGGAGTGTTATATTATATTATTGGTCAAAATTCAACCAATCACTGATTTTTTTTCTAAACCAGGTTTGGCAAAGTAAACATCAGAAAATTTGATGTGGCTTATGCAATGCATAAATTGTCCTATAGAAAATAATGCTTATTTTCTATCCAATGGCTATTGAGTATTTTGTGGGCGTGGTGTATGTAAATAACCGCTGCAGATGGGTGAAAGAAACCAGATTGGTATGTGTGAACTGTGCCAAGCTAGTGTGGCTTTTTTTAGCTTTTGTGTACCGCTATGGTACACTCCATCAGCATTCGAACAACCTGGTAAAATGAAACCTGTTGTGTGATCAAGCCCCTCACCCCCGCTATTCAGATCTAGTATTAGAATTTAATTTGAGAACCACGACTACAATATACAGAGTGTTTCAGAAGTCTTGAGCACATTTCAAGTCCTCATATCTGCTGAACTATGAATGGTAGTAAGAAAGTTGCGGAGGTTGGGGAAATTTTGTACCTCATCCGAGTGTACGCACTTGGATTCCCAACGTTAAGCCTGGCCTTGTGACGGTTCCCGTCTCCGTGGGGACATGGGTAAATAACAGCGTTCCGCGGTCCAGATAACTACGATCAAAGTGTAGTATCTGTTCCACGGTCATGACCAACTAAAACAAGCTTTGTGCCCGCGTAAGCGAAGGCTGGGTAAGTTTTGATCTATGGCCCTAATGTATCTGCTCGGGTTCTCCACGTTAAATACCTTGCCTTGTGTCGCATCCTGTCTCAGTGGGAAGACTTGGGTAAATACTAGCATTCCGCGGCCCTGCCGTGGGATGCATATCTGCTTACAGAGGCACAGCTGAGGAAAATAATACTTTGCGGTGCTCGACTCTGGGGAACAGAGTCTGCACCCTTTCATTGCACTAGAGAGGAGGATCGGTGCTCGCCAGCGCAAACGACGGTTTCCGGGGACTGGGGAAATTTTGTGCCGGGCCCGAGTGTACGCGCTCGGGTTCCCCACATAAAACTCGACCTTGTGTCACATCCCGTCTCAGTCGGGAGACTTGGGTAATTACTAGCTGTTGTGTCGGAAACCTACCACCCGTCTTGAAGATGAACTTGTCTGCGTTTGTGAACAAAGACTTTAAATAGTGGCATGTCAGTTGACATGGGAAGACAGATAGACAGAGAAGTTCTTAGCTGAGCTAGTTATTGACTACTCAGGCGATTTCTGTACCTTTTTTACCAACCTATTAAAACCCTTTTTATTGTTACGTGTTATTTGGCGTTTGTCTCTACTAACCCCAAATCAACATCATAACACTAGCGTTCCGCAGCCCAGATGACTAGGATCAAAGTGTAGTATCTGTTGCAGCAGCAGCCAACAACCAATAACCAACACACGGATCCAGCCATCAACTTCTTTGCTGGATGAGGAATAATCTTAATTATATTGACGAATAATTGTTTTTCATTTGGTTGCTGATGTACTGGATGAAGAAAGCACTATTCAACACACTAGCGTCGTCTGTCTAATTTTTGTTTCTCAATTAAAAACTTGTCCGTTTTAAATGAGCGCCATATAATAAAAAAAAAAAAATACGTCCAGTACGAGCTACAGGTTCTCACAATTTTAATTCAATACTTGCACAATGAGGAATTGCTGAGTCATTCCCAAAATCAACTTCGGATAATGTCGGTGTTCATCGGTAAGCCCTCGTCACATCGTGCCATCTATGGACGTGTCGCACGAAAACTTTATATATTATGCATTTTGTTGCGGATTTAAATCAACCCACAACAAAGAAAAGGACGAGAAAGTATATGAAATATTTTTATTTTCATATTTTTACACTTAAATTTTTCTCTGCGTGTATGAGTGTTAAAGTTCTTTGTTTGTAGTTGTTGTTAAGATGAAAAGAAATGTGATTTCTTCGTGTGTGTGAGAGAAAAAACGAGGCAAGGGAGAAAGTGAGGAGGATAGTGTAAGTAGCTTGGTGAGTAAAAGTATAAGTGTCATGTAGCTTGGTGAGGAATGAGTAAGGGAATCTCTTTGAAGCCGCCGCCGTGAACAGATGTCGCATGTATCCGTCTCTCTCTTCATACTGGTTTTGTCCGTCTAGAGATTTACTTAAATACTCTTCAAAGAGATCACGAAGCATTTTTTATTATTATTATTTATGTTGGCGGGAACAAGACCTTTGGTTGGAAGATGTTAAGAATGTATTTGTAAAGGCATAATTTATTAACCGGAAGATGCGCAAATCCTCCTGCTCAGAAATCATTTTTTTTATTATTATTTGAGGTTTGACAGTCTTGGTGTTCATTTCTGTCTTCGCTCCACAATTTGTTTATTTTAACAATGATCTACTCATATAATGAATTTAAAGGGGTTTTTTAATTTTGACATGTACACCTATCGTGCTTTGGGCTGCTTTCGAAAATAATTTAATTAATGACCTTGAATAATTTTCGCAGGACACCTACGATCCTCTTTTAGTATTCTGCTACTACTTTTCTGTCAATGTTAATTTTCGTGCAAATCTGTGCAAAAAGTGGATCACAGAGCCTTGATGTTTTTCTCACTTCTCATTGGTCAGTTAATATTTAAATCGTGTTCTCAACTACGCCCGAATAACATCGATCTAGAAAGCGAGGGCTGGGTAAAAATTGACCAGTGATCCAGGTGTACGCGCCCGGGTAACCCACATTAAACAACTGACCTTGTGTCGCATCCCGTCTCTGTCGGGAGGCATGAGTTCAGATCAACGTTCCGCGGTCCATGCCGTGGAAGGATTATCATCTATTATCTGCGTCTCTGTTTTCGGGCAGCATGCGGCTCAGTTGTGGCCCCTATCTGTGGACAATGTCGCAGCTGAGGTAAATAATACTTTGAGGGAGCCCGACTCTCGAAAACAACAGCACGAAGCTTGACCTTCTCGTTGCACTAGAGAGGGAGATCGATGCTCGCCACTAAGGCTTTTTCGTCGCATTTGTTTCTTTGGCAGCACATAATTCCCGTGTGTATCTTTCGCGTGTGTGAGTCTCAAATGCGACGAAAATTCGTTTACTATTTCTATTTAGAGTTTTCTTAACAATGAACAGAAACTTAATTACAAACATTACAGGACACTACAAGAATCCACGGGGCTTGGTAGCTGTTGCAAATTTTTTTTGAGAAATGCGTGGGCGAATGTTGTATATATTTTTTTTTCATTTTTTAGCCAATAGGATTTCTTGAAACATTTAAATTAGGGATGAATTTGAGAAAGATTTTTCTTTTATGTCGGCTGAGTAACGACGAAAAAAACAATTCCGCCAAAATCTGTCTATGCCTTCCGCGGAGCCGATCACGTGATTACGTTGATTATAAATACCAGACACAAGTTCGTTCTTCCTCTCTTTTTGATTTCTCTCGCTTACTAAAATGTAGCTGGTTAAGAAATCGCCTTCCGACATCTTTCGGTCGAACGCCATGAAAACATATTCACACACGCGCACATACACGTACGTACGGAAACTTAATTACAAATATTACAGGACAGTACAAGCATCGACATATTACGAATATTCAACTACACCTTTACGGAACATTCACCCCTTCAACTCTTCTGAAACTAAAAGTTTATCAGCATATTCTCAGCTTTACAAAATTCTTTCAACTCTCTCACGGTGAACATTTTGAGCGGCAAGTTCATTCAACTTTCTATGAGCTCAGATAAAAATAAAACCTTAGTAAAGACTTTAATTTAGTCAAAGGGAAATAACCCCTATGCTTGTATATCGTTACATACATAAATATAAATGTTGTTGTTATAAAACCGTTTTGTGTTTCTTATTGTTTCATATTTTGTGGTATTTTGCGTAAATATAAATTCGAGAGCTTACTCCAACATACAATCACACTCTCACGGCACGCCGGTGTGTCACCGTGATACACCGGTTGAAAATCATTGCCCCAGCTAGTAGTTAGTTGTTTTTATTTCCACATAAAATTTTATAGAACCCTCCTTTTATACTTATATGTATCACATACCATAAATTATTTCAATTCAACCCCTCCCACTATGGTGCATATTTGGTTTGGTTTGGTTTGGTTTGGTTTGTTTTATGGTATATCAACCTTAATGGATTATTTAATGCCGACAAAATTTTCATTGTTGGTCAAATTTTTTTTTTCTAAAAATATTTTTTCCTTCAAAAATCTAATTTCTGGTGATATTTTTTCCTTCAAAAATCTAATTTCTGGTAATATTTTTTCCTTCAAAAATCTATTTCTGGTAATATTTTTTCCTTCAAAAATCTAATTTCTGGTAATATTTTTTCCTTCAAAAATCTATTTCTGGTAATATTTTTTCCTTCAAAAATCTAATTTCTGGTAATATTTTTTCCTTCAAAAATCTATTTCTGGTTATATTTTTTCCTTCAAAAATCTAATTTCTGGTAATATTTTTTTCTTCAAAAATCTAATTTCTGGTAATATTTTTTCCTTCAAAAATCTAATTTCTGGTGATATTTTTCCTTCAAAAATCTAATTTCTGGTAATATTTTTTCCTTCAAAAATCTATTTCTGGTAATATTTTTTCCTTCAAAAATCTAATTTCTGGTAATATTTTTTTCTTTCAAAATCTAATTACTGGTAATATTTTTTCCTTCAAAAAATCTAATTTCTGGTAATATTTTTTTCCTTCAAAAATCTAATTTCTGGTAATATTTTTTCCTTCAAAAATCTATTTCTGGTAATATTTTTTCCTTCAAAAATCTAATTTCTGGTAATATTTTTTTCTTCAAAAATCTAATTTCTGGTGATATTTTTTCCTTCAAAAATCTAATTTCTGGTGATATCTTTTCCTTCAAAAATCTAATTTCTGGTGATATTTTTTCCTTCAAAAATCTAATTTCTGGTGATATTTTTTCCTTCAAAAATCTAATTTCTAGTAATATTTTTTCCTTCAAAAATCTATTTCTGGTGATATTTTTTCCTTCAAAAATCTATTTCTGGTAATAATTTTCCTTCGCTAGTAATATTATTTTCAAAAATGTATTGTTGGTAATAATTTTTTTTACAAAGTACTTCTGGTATTAAAACCTATTTTTACACTTTCATAGTGTTTTGACCCCAGTTTTGGGGGTTAACTATTTGCTCAGAGCTGAGACCCTAACAGGTGCTACCACCTCGGGTCATGGTGGACCTTGGAACACCAGCAAATAAAAGGTGGTTCCACGCTCCTCAAAACCTCCTGATCAGAGGCCTTGCTGTTGGACGTTGTTTATCGTCTTACCCAGGACGCGGATGTAGTTTATCGTCACACCCAGGACGCGGATGTAGTTTATCGTCATACCCAAGACGGGTGCATATTTGCGACTGCACGCTTATTATTCTTCAAATAATTTTCTCTGCGGTATTATTATTTTGTTATAAATTCTCTGCGGAATGTTTATTTGAACAAGAACGTTTATTTAATACTGTTGCAGTTGGAGAAACAGGAAAGTGAATAGTTGCATCTTCTCGGACTAACGTCTTTTTTTTTTCTTCCGATGACCTGAAGTGGGAAAAATTATATTGAATCAATTGTTAGGTCTACCGCTTGGAAGATTGGTTCACTGTTTCCTGCTAGACGATTTTTCTCGCCAGAATCTGTCTTATAAATTTATATAAGTCTACCATTCGTCCATGCATTGAATGTTGCTGTCACATCTAGTCTGGCGATTTTATTTAGAGATTCTTGGTCAAAATACAAAGAAGAATCTGCAATATTATTGGTCCTGAGCTAGCATCTCGATTTTAGTCATGTTCCACCGCCGTAACCTGGCTTTCCTCTGCTTTTTCTATAAATATTTCATGGTCATTGTTCTGATGAGCTTCATTCACTCTTTGGTAGCTAGACTATGAATTTAAGTACAGTACTAGACTGACGGAAAGGGCCAATCATTTTACAATTGAAATGGCCAGATGTAAGCGTAAGTTCTATGTTAACAGTTTCTTCTCTCTTCCTGTGGAACTCGCTTCCAGCTTCTTGATTCCCAGTCAACTTTGATCTTTAAAAATTGAAATGTAAATTTTGTTCTCTCTTCTTAATCTTTTTCTTTTTCTCATATTCTCTCACCCTCAGTACTCCCCCCCATTGCGTCTTAGTAGCTTTATTGCCTTCAGATGACGTCGGTGGTCGCCATCGTTGCGACACCACTTCTAGTTTGACTAAAAGTAATAGCAACTGTGTTTTGCACACTGTTATATACCGTACCTATGAACACTAATGGTTATGTCCCAATTCTCATAAATACGTTGGGCACTATTGTAAGTGGGGGGTAATATGCTGTCTAAGATAAGGAGCGAATTAGTCATGAATCGGATTAGCTAGTCAGTGAAGACAAGCCTCAACCCACCCCCCTTTTCGACCTTGTGGCATAATTGTATATTTTTATACAATTGTTGTGGTAGGATCCACCTAATTTGCATAGTGGAATACCGACCATATAAATATGGTTGGTACCGGGAAGAGAGGGAGGAATCAAGAGATTCAACCAGAGACTCTGCCCGACTGCGACTCAGTCAACACATTCTTCAGGAACGGTCTTACCAGGAATATACAAAAGACTATATGTAAATATTGTGTACACTTTCTTGTTTCAATACATTTTGTTCTAAGTACCTTTTGTGTTGCTTTGTTATTCCATGCATTAGTCAAGTTTCAACAACAATAAATATCAATATGCTGTCTAAGTAGTCCGTCACTAGCAGTGGTTTACCTACTTCGCGCCGCTGGCGAGTATTGTATTTTGTTGATGTTATAAAGATTACCATTTCATTTTCACACCTCCGTTTTGGTTATTCCTCATTCAGTGACCTTTTCTAGGTTACAATACACACCTAAATGAAATTAGTGGATTTCAACAAAACGATGTTTTATATTTTTGTTTGTATATAACTGAGCAAAAAACATAGGAAATACACTGGTATTCATACAAAAAAAGAAGAAGAAAATATTGAAAGTTAGGAATTGCTTGGGTGATTCGCATGTTTAGAGAGAGAGAGAGAGAGAGAGAGAGGGAGGGGAGAGATGGAGAGAGAGAGAGAGAGAGAGTTCAGTCATTAAGAGGAAAGATATCCCCATACCCTGGAACAAAGTCTCGACGGTGTTGTCACTAAAACATCCTGAGAGGAAAAGAGAGAAAAGAGGATGAAGACAGGAAGCGTCCCGTTTTTATCGGTGTTTGACAGCGTCACTTCTTAGCGAAACTGTGTAAACCGGGTGATAGGCGAACCTATCTACTCTCTTATGTTCGCCTATCTCTCTCTGTCTCTCTGCACCGGTTTTCACCCTGGTCAGGTTGAACCGGCTTCCTCCCGAGCAAATACAGCACCACAGACCATCGCTGACCACGCTCGCCGATCCTGAGCCAGGGCACACGAAATGGCGAGCCAATCGCGATTCCATAGTCGAAGACCAACTACTTGTAGACCCGATAGTACAGCTAGGTCATCCTTGATTGTGCTAGCCAATGTCATCAGCTGTCCACCGACACGCTTTCGCCAGCCAGGAAGAGAAGGAGGGAGAAGTTCATCGTGGATGAGCTCTCCCTCCGGGCGTCGAGCTGCGTGCCCGAACCATCGGAGACGACGATGGAGCAGGATGGGCGGAAGAGGAAGGAGACTCATGAGTCGACGTAGAGTGGCTGTGGACACACGATCGATTCGCCTATCAACCGGTTTACACTCATCCCCGCTCTTTTGAACGGGATAGAGGTTTATCCCTTGTTTCTTTTTTAAAACTAGGTTTCCAGTTCCTTTTAAAATCTTATTCTCTTTCACTCCCAGTGGATCCCTTTGTCTCCTAGGGGCATTATCGTTTTGCTTGGAGTAAAAAAAAAATTGGTTTAAAATAAAAAGAAAAAAATGAGAAGTTATAACGTGGGGATAACGCACAATATTCTTGTGTATCAAGTACACGTATTGTTGTTCTTTTTCTAAGAATTTTGAATTAATGTCCGTTAAAAGTCTGTATTGCACTTTAACTTTGGCATCTGTACTTAAAAATCAGATCTGTAGCGGATCTAAGAAGGTTGCGTGAATATTTAAGATTGTGCTGTAAATATAATATGCAATATCCACAAACATAAATTATAAGAAATGGCCAAATGGAAACGATATTCAATCACGACAAAAAAATACATGTTTGAAACAACAGATTAAATTTTATATACACAATTTATTTTGTTTGTAATGATGTGTGCAAAGGTATATTTTAGAGAAAACGTTCTTTGTTGTTTCGGAAATGTTCAATGTCTAAAAGTTGACTGCCTTTGACTAAAAAGTTTGAATTTAACTTAGACAAAAGATTTTTCTATGAAAGATATTGAGTGAAAAAGTTTGTTGTGTAAATTTTTCTAATCTCTCATAAAGGAAGTTTGCTTCTTTGGCGGCACATAATTCCGGTGTGTATCTTTCGCGTGTGTGAGTCTCAAATGCGACGAAAATTCGTTTACTATTTCTATTTAGAGTTTTCTTAACAGCGAAGTCGGCTCCAACGGAGCTTGGTAGCTGTTGCGAATTTTTCTGAGAAATACATGGGCGAATGTTGTATTTTTTTTTATTTTTATTTTTTTTTTTTTTTTTTAGCCAATAGGATTTCTTGAAACATTTAAATTAGGGATGAATTTGAGAAAGATTTTTTTTTTTATGTCGGTTGAGCCTATTTTTGCACAAATTTTGACTTTTATTATGGAAATTTCTCGAAGCTTATTTTTATTTAACAATCAATGAAATTCAAGAAAATGTTTGAAATTGAAATGGGGGTTACTAAAAATCAATATCTTTGGCTGAGGAGGGAAATAAAAGTACCGAAACATCCACCAACATTCAATAAATTGATGACGGTTTACCAAGCTCGCAGTTTTGCAGGTAGACAACCATTTGAAAAAAACAGTAATAAAACATTTGACTAACATTGGAATAGGCCTAATTGAGTAAAAAAAAAAAGTGATAATCACATCACAATATTTTGACAATTACCAGTCAAGCTTCAGTGAACATTCGGATCATCATAATTGAATTAATCTTCCTAATTTAATCTGTGTATGCATGTACCTTTTGTATAAGAAGACTCTGTTCCAGAACTTTCCTTTCTGAAGAAACTTTTTCCGCCTTAGCCATTTTGATTTTCGTTTTGGCGCGGAACATTAACATTATTTTACTGACTACTTGTCAATACATTATACAATTTGCCTACTGGCTAAGAACTGGTTTTACCCTTTCTGATAGTCTCCACTGTTTGAGACAAAATATTTGTTATTAAAATAAAGTTTTATGGTTTGTTTTCCACCAGATACGTTTTCGTCGTTTCCTCTGGGCTATCTATATTTTACTATTTTTATGCATGTGTTGAATGACCCTTTTTCCTCACTAAAGATCACACATTTATTATTTTTACTTTGCTAGTGAATTCGGTAGTCGTGAGTAGTGTCTGGCACAAGGCCACCTTTTC